>JAHBCN010011523.1:0-29091 GCA_019359885.1 Listronotus oregonensis
AATCAAGAAATCGCTCTGGCTATATCACCCGGATCGTCATTACTTTTGGGGTAGATTTCCCCGGGCGGGCCCAATCGGGCGGCCAGGGTTCCTTGGAAGGGAAGCTTCACCCTTCATTCCCATACCAAGTTTAAGGGTGGCCGTGGCAGTTTGGACCTGGCCTGGCCCTTTAAAGTTGGTACATGTTTTCTTTTCTTCTTCTGAGAAACATGTGGTCAGTGCTGGTACATATACAGCAGGGTTTCGTTAATTATCCACAAGTAACTACGGGGCTGGCCGCCGCCTCCAATGATACCCGCGGATTAGTATTTAATTTATTCGGGTCGTTTTCTTGTAACCTTTGCAAAGCTACCCTTGCATCTTTAGAAGTAAAATATTGGGGATTCTCCGCACTGTCGTGCGGTGGTAACGAGGCAAAACATCGTCTAGCCCGGTTTCGGCGCTGGGCACGCCTGACGAGTGTTTTGCCCCGAACCAGCACTACAGGGCGTCTGTTGTACCCTTTCCGGGTTGGCAGAAGAAGCAAAGCTCTGCAATGCCGAGTCCCGGTTCCCAATCTCCCGGTCGGCAGAAGGAGCAGAAAGCTGCAACGCCGAAAGCGGGGATTGGCTAATGCTTAAGGTGTATGTCGCTCCAGCTGTTTTTGAAAGATGACTGTCGTGTGATTTGTATTAATCTATTTCTCATTAAACTAAACAGTTTCTCACATACTTCATTAAAATTGTTCTAAGACATATTGACAGTTACTAACAAAGAGAATAAAGAATTTTGATTTATAAAGTCCGAAAAGAAAAACAGCTCTTCGCCACCATCCAAGCTTTCCACGGATAACAAAAAAATTAACAAATTCCTTACTTAAAAATCCCAATAATTATAACGCGGCCGTTTTACCAAGAATGTTGCTGAACAATAGCCCAATAAACGCCCCAAACCGTAGGCTACCCGCCTAGCCAGGTTCTCTGGACATTTTCTTTACTTGTTGCTACCCGCAACACCCCCTGCTACCCGCAGGTCTCAGAACACTACCCGTGTTTCCAGCGTTTTGCTAAGAAAACCGGGAATATTTATATAGCGACCCCAAAAGCAACTCATTACACAAAAATAAAACCAAAGTATTTAACATTACCTCATACAAAAAAAAAGAAACAATTTAATTTCACGCGGATTATTAAAAAAATTAACTATGGGTCGCTTGGATCGATGGCTATCTGAGAGGGACAAACACACTTGCCGTCGGCAGAAGTTAACACAGCGTCGATTCGACATGCACTGCCGAATCCCGTAATATGTTATTATCATAAGTACAGGGTATACAAATAAGAAAGGACGCCGGCAGTATCTCAGAAAATAATTATCGCACAGCGTTAGGAAAAACAAATTTTTGGTAAAAGTGGTTAAGAGAAATAGCTGGAAATTATTATCAAGTTTCTGAAATGGCCGCTAGGGGGCGTAACTACACTTTGAATCTAAAAAAGTGATGTTTCTGTGAATTTTGCTATATTAACCTAACAAAAAAATACCTGATCTTTAAAGTCAAGGATAATCTGAACCTTTTTTGTTTGACAATTTTTGGTATATCCTAAAAATAAAGTGGTGGGGGGTATTCAAAGGTTTCGGTAAAACACAGCCTGTATCTTCAAAACGGCTAAGCCGATTTTAATAAACTTGGACTAGTTAAAAAGAGCTATTCTTGGGCTATAAATCTTAAACTTTTCAAAGTTTTGTTAGTTTCACATCGCCGCTAGAGGGCTTTTTCGACATTCCGACAGAAATGGTTAATTTTCTTAAAAAAATTTAATTCATTGGTATAATTTTTTCTTTATAAAAAAGTAGCTAAATAATGCCTAAACAAGCTCGCGAAAACCGCATCTCGATATCTTGTTCCTTACCTAATATTTAGACCAAAGAAAATGTTATACGTCAATATCTCAAAAACTATACAAGCTACAAGAAATTTTATAAAACATAAATTGTGTATTTTTACAAAACCTTTAATTTATGTAAAAAAATATTTTTATCCAAATGCAGTACTTAACAAGTTATAATCAAAAAAGCGATTTCTAGGGGTATACCTTGAAAAAATCCTGAAAAATCAATTTTTTGATTATAACTCGTAAAGTATTGCATTAAGACAAAAATATTATATAACCTAAATTAGAGGTTTTGTAAAAATACATAATTAATGTTTTATAATATTTCTTGTAGCTTTTAAAGTTTTTGAGATATTGACGTATACATTTTTTTTGGCCTAAATATTAGGTAAGGAACAAGATACCGAGATAAGATAAGCTTGTTTAGGCATTATTAAGCTACTTTTTTTATAAAAAAAAATATTAATGCATTTAATTTCTTTAAGAAAATTAACCATTTATGTCGGAATATCGAAAAAACCCCTCTAGCGGCAATATGTGAAACTAACAAAACTTCAAATATTATAACATTTATAGCCCAAGAAAAGCTCTTGTCAACTAGCCTAAGCTAATTGATAGAGTCGGCTGTTACTTGATGGAAATCCATTTTCAATTATCAAGAAAAAATACTATTTGTGGTACTGATTTCCACTTTTTATTTTTCGATTTTAACACCTTAACATGTTTCACTAAACATTAGCTTCATCAGAAGGTTGGTATAAAACTTTATATATATACCAACCTTCTGATGAAGCTAATGTTTAGTGAAACATGTTAAGGTGTTAAAATCGAAAAATAAAAAGTGGAAATCAGTACTACAAATAGTATTTTTTCTTGATAGCCTAAGCTTGTTAAAATCGGCTCAGCCGTTTCGAAGATACAGGGTGTGTTTTACGGAAAACTTTGAATACCCGCCACCACTTTATTTTTAGAGATATAGCAAAAATTGTCAAACAAAAAGGTTCAGATTATCCCCAACTTTAAAGATCGGGTATTTTTTTGTTACGTTAATATAGCAAAATTCACAGAAATATCACTTTTTTAGATTCAAGATTGCAGTTACGCCACCTAGCGGCCATTTCAGAAACTAGAAAATAATTTCCAGCTATTTCTCTTGACCACTTTTACTAAAAATATTTTTTCCTAACGCTGTGCGATAAACATTTTCTGAGATACAGCCGGCGTCCTTTCTTATTTGTACACCCGGTACAATTCCACTTGAAAGTTTTTTTCTCTGCGTTTTCTACATTCTCTGATGGCTCGAAAGTATTAAATAAAAATAGGGATGGAATAAAATAAAACAAAATTTAATTATATTATCGATTTATTTATATTGGTAATCTTATCCTTAATAATATTTAATTTTAATCACGAAAAAATTACACACACAAATATAGGACAGTATTATAGATAGATATAATAATTGTTTATCATTTATTCTGTAACAATAAATCTAAAGACGTAACAAGATGAGAGAGAGGGGCGTCCAGTTACTGAAAACGCGGGCTCAAAGCATTTTCGGTTACAGTTTTACACGAGGGCCTGTAAACTGAAAGCATGGTAAACGTAAAAATTTACAATGCTTCCAGTCGTCTAGCAGTCAATTAGCACCAATAGTTTCGTTGCACAAGAAATAGTCAAAAGTCTAAAGGCGACATCGTGCGCCCCCTCTCGTGGAAGACTTCCTCAGGAGACCTGATAAAAGGCAACAAATGTGTTTGTGAAAATTTTAGGGATTTGGGCATATACATATATATTTATATAAAGAGAATGATTGGCCTCCAGAGGTTTGATATATTGGTGTCTATTCTATATCATTTTTATACGCGTTCTTGCATATTTAAAATTTTATATTCATTCATGCGTTTACGTTAGTAAGTAAGTGATTTTGTCAGACTGAAAACACATTGATTTAAAAATCTGTTTAAAATAAGCGCATAAAATTTTATAGTTTAACCTATTAATTTAACTGTTCTTATTGGTCCATTATTATTCACATAAGACACACTAAATCTACTTTAGAATATATTTATTCTCACATGTTTTCCTTTTTTTCGTTGAGTTTAAAATATTACCTACAAAATAATAAGTTAGTAAACAGTATGTGCAATATAAGGTTAGACGAAATACATAATTGGTTATAAGCTTGGGTAAAATTCTAGTTTCAAAAAATAAATGTACCTTTAATACCACAATTAAAAAAAGAGACAACAGTAATAGTTTTTTTGTTGTAGTATACAAACTATTGTTACATTATTTATGGTAGTATAAATTTTATTAAAGTAAACTTAAGGTTAAAAATGATGATATGATAACTTACATATTTGTCGTATTTCTTTAATGGTTTTACTGTCTATGAAAAGAAAATAAATAACACCACCTGGCTAGAATATATTAATAGGGTTTTGGTTAATAAAAATGTTAAATTTTATTGGTTAATTCTGGTAAGCTCTGGTTTAGATTTTAATACTTTAAATTAATATAAAAGTTAATAATTAAAGGCATGCTCATAATTTGCAGATGGCGAAATTTTTGGGATTTTAGATTTAGTTGTGGTTATGTCAAAGTAAATGTCAAATAAAGACTACATATATCCCCAGGTAATTTTACTGATATTTAATTTTTTTGTTAGAAATTTTAATTTTAAAATAATAAGTAATAAGTATTTGACATGCCCTATTTACAGTTTATTTTTACTACAATTGTTAATTTTGATCTTAAAAGAATGTATTGCTTGCTTGCACAAATATATAAATATTCCTTACTACTCTTTTTAATATCTGAATCAACACGTCTATTAGCCAATTATAATAAATAACTACTACCCCTAAACTACCCCCCGTTATAGTCTACCAGAAAAAAACTCTTGTGATACAAAGGGGAAACGCCACTTCTGTGTACCTGGGTACCTTTCGGAAGAAGACAGGTTTGAAGAAGATTTTGTGCATTTAGGTTTATTAATATACATTTTTTTTAATTTTAAAAATAATTTTGTCTTGTTAATAATGTTTTACTTCTAATATGTTTTTATTTTTATGGTATTTGCCAAGTAAAAAATATGTTAAAAAAAAACGTTCATTTGCACTGTAAAAGAGGAGATTTTCAATATTTATGACAGCCCTTAAAGGCTTTGCATAAAGCCTTACTACTAGCGCTGAGAAGATATTTAACACATTTTTCCCCAGTTCCGCCAATGTTTTCCAAGGACCGTAACATGCACATACCGCATTTGACGGTCCTTTTAAAAAAAGGCAGTTGTGCCACCACCAAAAAATTCAAGAATTTCGAAGTATTTAAAAATGGCTTTTGATATTTATAATAAAATATATGGGTAAGAAGTAAGAGAAAATAAAAATACTGAATTTAAAGTAAGATTATAATTTAAATAGGTTTCTTCAATACAATAATATTTTTTCTTCAGATATATTTGTGGGTTTCTTAATATTTAGAAAAGCTTCCGGCTTTTTACTGGGTTGCGGCAAGCATACTATTGCTTAGAGAGCAACTGGTCATTGATGTGCTATAGCAGTGGCGATACTCCAATACTCGAAGATACTGTTTCAAATATATTAGGCATATAATAAATTATATATATATATATATATATATATATATATATATATATATATATATATATATATATATATATATATATATATATATATATATATATATATATATATATATATATATATATATATATATATATATATATATATATATATATATATATATATATATATATATTATATTTATAATATATTTATATTGTTAGCATTTTTCCTATTTAAAGGTATTATTACTTTTTAATTAAATTTATCTATTATTACTGTATTTGGTGTTATTATATTGTTTTATGTGCGTCTCTTGCGACAACTGTCTCAAGTGCTAAAAAAAAAATTAATTACCAGGTTAGTTGCACACTAAAAAAAAAAGAGTGTTTTTTAAAAACTAAGAAAAAATATATGAACAAAATTAAAATTTGGTAGTAATAATATATTTTTTAATGTATTTGAAAATACAGCCCAATAATTTTTTTTTAAATTCCGGCATTTTAAAAATCTGATATGATGGTATTAAAAACTTTTTTTTTTCCTTTAATTGTTAATTTTAAAATAGTATAATATTGCTGTAAAAATACTAGGACTTTGGCTTTTTTAACTGACTTTACGCCTTTAGCGATTTTCTTTTTAATCATCCCCGAAGCTGTAGCTCTCCATTTTGTTTTTTAATTTTAAATAGGTATAATAGGGCAAAAATATAAATCATATTTTAATTATAAAAAGTTTTAATATTACTGGATTTTCTACAGATTTAATATTAAACTAATTTTGTGTAACGTCCCTGTCTCCCGAATTCCCAATGGACAGTCCAATCCTACTCTCCAATTCTGTCAGCGGAGCCGTGAAAGCCACTGAGACCTGAATGGTTTAAATAACTAAATTTTACATAAGAGCTATACGACACGGGATTCCAATATTATTAAAGAATTTTTATTAAATTTTTAAACATTTTTGTGGCTGGGTTTAAAAAGTTAGGAAAACTAATATAATTTTAAGCCTTACTGAAAGTTTTTCTTAAGCATTTTAATTGTGATAGTTACAAATTAAATTTTGCTTTTCGGTATTTTGTCGTAACTACAATGGTAATAAAATAGCTATTTGTGTATTAAGAGCGCAAAGTAATACATTGTCGCTCTGGGGAGATGTTTGCCCGCGCGACGCGTAGCGGGGCCCTTTTTTCGCGGAACAATTTCGTTTTTGCGCTCGAATTACAACAAGATTTTTTCTACAACCGCAGATTTTATAAAATAATTGGTAAAAATTAATGATTATTGATATAACCTCAAATTTGCAGTTCACATTTTAAAACGTCCAAGCATCATTTTGCGCTACGGATGTGTGTTATTGTAAAAATTTTTTTTTCAGTAAAAATTATTTACACAAAAAGAAAAAATAAAAAACTATTTAGTACCTTTTAATTAGTTATTTCCATTTTTATTTATTACGTTATGATTTAAATTTCTTTGTAAAATATCTAAATGTTTTAATTCTTCAATTACTTCTTTCTTTTTGGGGGGAAAAACCCGGGAATTTTACTCGGTATTAAATTGTTTGTGTTTGATAACATATTTTAATTTTTGACATGATTTTATTCATTCTTTTTTAAAATATTGTAAATATTTGATCGAAATTTATGAGCTCTTCTGAATGCTGTTGAACAAACCATTTTTCAAAGTGTTGGTCGCAGTTCTAAAATTAGGGTTAAGTGAAAATAAAATTTGGAATGGCTAATTATTTCTTTTTAAACTTTCCATTATCAGTTTAAATTACAATAATTTATTAAACACCAATAGCTGTTTAAAAAATTTTGATCCCATAAAATTTATTTGTTTATTTTCTTGACAGCAGCGGCAAGCTGGCCTCCTATCATATCCAAAATATCTCGTGTGTTATGTGAAAGCTATAAATATAATCAGTTTGAATCAGAAAAAAAAAGATTTTACCACCTTTAGTAGTACAAAATTAATAAAAAAAAAGAAGGATATCGACAAACCAATTTTTAAACTGTTTTCGTAACTAAAGTTGGTATTTTATATTTTATTTAAAGCGATAATTTGGACATCAATCATCAATCTTTGTATAATGAAAAGTTTAGAAAATTAGAGTTTGTAATCTTTAAAAACTATTTTTTTTAATTTTCTTTCTATAACTAAAGTTAGTAATTTCATTTATCACTTGATTTGTCGTAATATACATAGTTACATGACGTAAGAATATAAAATTAATTATTTATAAAAAAGTAATTTCTACCACTTTTTTGTGGAAGAAAACTCCGTCAGAACGATGTAGGGACTTTGAACATAAACTTTTTTTTTATTCTGTATAACTAAAGTTGGTAATTTGCATTTACCACTATTAAACATTCAACGGAACATCAAATTAAGTAGTTAATAAAAACAGATTTAATAAAACCGTGGCCACTATACCAATTTTATTTTTATTGTAATAATTATTGTAATATGTATATACATTTAATCTTTATAAATAATTATTTCAAATCTATATAAGATTAAATCGTTTTTCTTATTATTTACAATAATTAAAGGTAAAAGGTGCAATTCAATTTTAATGACAATTTCAGATGAAGTTTCTACCGTTCAACGCCTACTGTGGTGTAAATTTGACGTTTTTCTATTAGGTTTCCTTGATAACTCAACGAGCCACAAAGGTAAAAAAAAGCCCTCCTCGGAAAAGTGCAACTTTGTGTTTTGTTTTTAAAGCGCAAACATGGTACTTTTTGCGCGGTTGTAGAAAAAAGTATTTGCAGTTAATTTTGCTCTCTAGGGTTGCTATTGAACAACGTAACTCCTTTTGATTAAAAAAAAAATGCTTTTCGTGTAAATATTTTTGATTGTAGGTTTACATATAAAGTCACTCACAATGTAAAGGGGCAAATTAATTATATTTACATTTTGTCCACTTAATATATCGCACTCAAGCATTGACATAACTTAAAAATGTACTATTTGAGAAACAGCAAATAAAGGGTGATTTAGAGTAAATTTCAGAGTCACCCTGTAAAAGAAAACAATTACTAAGTAAATTAGCCTAACATAAAACGACATAACTGCCTTTTTGTGGACAAATTGGGAGTTATAGATGTGACGTTTTTTGTGGATGTAGGGCCACAATACACACATTTATCAGTGACATAATCCCAAAATGGCGATTTATTGAGTTGTGTCACTGTTCTCGCCCGGGTGCAAAATGTTTCGGACCTTTTTAAGAAGAAGCATATCTCGATTCTTCTTATATACATCTTTTTCAAGGGTTTCCAGCAAAAACATTCCCGCCACCTCGTACATCCAACAGCTCTTGTTTTTTTTACCGATATGGCTTGGTCTAATTATTTTTTATTATTCTTAACTATCATTTGCAGAGAAGTAACAACTCTGATTTTTTTAAATAATTTTCCCTGCTTAAAAGTTAAAAAGGATTTTAAATATATCTAGTTTGCAGTTAACTTACTTGAACTTTTTTTATACCCGATCATTATTCCACTACTTTTTTGTGTAAGGAACATAAAAAAATTGTATAAACCAAAAATTTTTTTGTGTTCACCTTATATCGGGGTATTTAGTTTTAAATTAAAAAGTTTTTTGAATGTCCTTTAATAGGACCTTTGCAATTTTTTAATAAAGTATGGCTTTTCAACAGCTTCGTTCTAAAAAGTTTCGTTTCACCTTTTTTAATTTATTTTTAAATCATAAAGTTGAAGGTTAGAGCGGTAAGGGTCCCAAAACTTTTTTCACATTTAATGAAATTCCAATCACTTTGAAATATCACGACCGAAAGTTTTTGAGAAAAAGCTGCCAGTATGTATGTGGTTAAGACATTTAAACAAGCTAGGTTTTATATTATACAGTCTTAAATGTTATTTTTTATATATTTGTAAATTAAAAATTTAAGTTTGGTAGAAAATTTTAAAAATTACGTCAATGGGTGCCCACAAAGCTAGAAAGACAATTTGGAGGCAATTTTTCTACTTTGCAAAATTTTAATATAATTATAAATAGTTCTGGTAAGTCTGGTATGATCAAGGGCATTGTAGTACTTTACATCAGAGTAAAACTATATTTTGGAGAAAATGCTCCTAAGGTCTTTTAATTTTTTTGAAAATTTTGTAAAATTATAACGAAATAACAATTTAATTCATTGCTAACTTTTAGAATTTTTATAAAAACATTTAACTTTTTGTTTAAAAATTTAAAAACCTGGTTTTTGTGCCATTTTTTTAATTTATATATATATATATATATATATATATATATATATATATATATATATATATATATATATATATATATATATAATATATATATATATATATAATATATATATATATATATATATATATATATATATATATATATATATATATATATATATATATATATATATATATATATATATATATATATATATATATATATATATATATATATATATATATATATAAACACGTTTTATTGAAAAGTCATTGACATTTTTGCAAATCAATATCTTAAAAACAATTTAGTTTTGACCCAGGGTAATATAAATGGGTTTAGTGCTATTTCTAAGGATTTAAAAATATAAATGTAATTATTTGCTATACGGTCGCACATAAAATTTGTTTTTTTTTTTTTTGATACTATAATATCTATTTAGGTCCAAGAAGTATTTTTTTACTTTAATTTAACCGTATAAAAAGTGGAAAAAAACAAATCTTATAATTTTTTTATGCACAAAAAAAGACATTCCAACTAACCCTACCCCTAAAAAAATTAACACCTAAATGCCTAAAATTATTATTTGTTTATTATATACCACAAATAATTTTACTACCATAAAATTTAAAATTTGTTAATATTATATTTAGTTTGGGTAAATACGTTTTAAGCTAGTATTAAAATTTAACCAAATTAGTGTTTTGGTATTACTACCTAATATTTTTTTTTTCAAATGTAAAATAAATTTAAAATAATAAACCAATATAGCATTTAATATTAACTAACTTATTTACTTTGTGGTGGCATTTTAGACTTTTTTAATTCTTATGTTTTTAATTCTTTAAGTGTCAAATATTTACCGTATTCTAAAAGATATTAATAAGAAACAAAATCACTTTACTTACCTCTTATAATTTTAATGTTAAAACTTTTCCTATTATCTATATGTTAATATTTATAATTAATATAATTATAAGGTATTTAGATTATTTACAAGTGCCCGGTAGCTGAGGAGTTTTAAAAAGACAAATTTAACCTATGTACCCTAAAAAAATGGGTTGTTTAAAAAACAAATTTTAGGTATATTAATATTGTTACCTACTTAAAAAGGTGTACTTATATGTTTTTAAACTTTTGAAATGAAATAAGGTATTTAAAAATATGTTTACCTTTGTTGGTAATAAAGCATCAAAAGTAAACATAAGAATATGTAACTTATAAGTTTTTTTTAGTTTTAACGTCTGCCTAGAAGTTTGCTTTTACACGTTTAGGGCTTTGTGGCAACACTTGATTATTGGTAATAATTATAATATTTTTTTAAACTTGTTTAAAATACCAGCTCAACACAATAATGGCCATTTTTAGCCAGCTAAGCTCTATTTTTTAAATTGTCTTTAAAAATATAAATTTGAAATAACTTTTAATAGTTAAAAAAATAATTTTTAATTTAATTTTGGACCTGGTATTTTAATTTTGTTTAAAAAAACAGCCTATGGTAATCTATGGCCATGTACCAATTTATGCCTGGTTGCTTATTTAAATCAGGTAAGGCGATGTTTTCCTAATATTTTTTACACTTTCCATACTTTTTTTATACTAGAACATTCTTTATATTATTTTTTTTTTTTGAAATAATTATCCCTATTTAAACTACTTTAGCAATTTTAACAGAGAAAATGCTTTAGGTATAAGTGATATTCAAAAAAATATAAAAGTTTTTGGTAATAAGTTTACTATAGGAATACAACAAAGAAGAAACAGATATATGTCAATAAAAATAGTGGTGCTTTGTATTTTGTGCAAATTTTTTTATTTTTAAAAATACTAGAAGGGTGGTAATACAACCATCATCGGTGCGATTCGTCAGAACAGAAAGTATAGTAATGGAGCATACATTTGTTTAAACTATATAACATTTAATAATATTACACTTTATACAATTAGACATTTAAAATTTAAAACCTATATTACGTTTTGACTAAAAAAGAGAATAAAAGTAGCACTTTTAAAAAATAAGCCCACTAAGGCACAAGTTTTTTGAAAGTCTTATTTCAAACTCTGTTTTTAATTAAACTTAATTTAAAATGTTTTATTGGCATGTGTTCATTGTTATATAGTTTTAACATATGTTTGTTCCATTGGATTTTTTTTTCAACGAACAGCAACCATAATGGTTGGATTACCGAAAGCACACTGCTAAGATGTTTTAAAATAAACAAAATTTGTACGGAAGCTGCTTTGTTGATTAGATTTATACGTGCACCATAGCTTAAACCACTTTTCAAATATTTTTTAGGTCAAATAAGGTATTCTTTATTGTTTTTGTTTATTAAAAAGGGTTTTCTAATAACCTAAAATATTTAAAAACCTGTTTTTCAAGTGTTTTTATAAAAAAAATCATATTGTCATACGTGAAAAAAAATTGTTATTTTGTTAGACTTTAATGTTTAAAGTATTTATTAGATTTAACGTGCCAGCAATTATTGTTTATTAGGGTTATACCATGCCTCTAATTATTCTTAAATTAAGTTATGTGCATTCTGTAATAATTTAATAAATTTAACTAAATTTTTTTTTCTTCTACCCTAAACAGCAACTAAAAAAATGCTGAAAGAAATTTTATGTCAAAATAATACAAAAATATTACAAAAGAGATTTCTAAATTTAAAAATATTAAAGGCGTGCTTATATTTTTTAAATTAATACCAAACTTGTCCCTACGCCTACACCCCTGGTAAAGCAAATAAATTTAAACTTAAACATACCCGCTAATAAATACAAAAAAAAAAACGAAATTCAACATTCTGTGTTTTAAAAAGAAGATTATTTTGACATATGTAATTATAAACTTTTATTTATAAAAAGACTTGAGGAACAACGCCATTAAATATCTTAAATTACTCGAAAACCTGTATATTTATATATATATATATATATATATATATATTATATATATATATATATATATATATATATATATATATATATATATATATATATATATATATATATATATATATATATATATATATATATATATATATATATATATATATATATATATATATATATATTATATTAATAATTTTTTTTTTTTTTTTTTTTTTGTTTTTTTTCAAATTATTGAAGAATAATTTTTTGAACCAAATCAGCATTGACGCTTTGTCATCAGTACACAACTAGACTTTTAAGAAGTTCTATTTTCTTAAGGTGATACATAAAATAACCTTATTTTAAATAAAAACAACATGTTTTTTTAACATAGAACCAACTACCGGGCGTACAATTCTAAGACATCAAATATTTGTGGTATTTTAAATACATAAGTTTTATTGTTAAAGTAAAACTGCTTACACCATAAATTTCAGAATAAAAGCGTTATATTATCACAGTGGTAGTCATTGCTCCATATTTATTATAATACAAACCTAGTACAAGTCGCAAAATGGGATATAGAGCAAATTAACATTTATCATATCTCTATCTACAGATCTAATGTATATATTTGTTGAAAGATCTAAGTGTGAGATGTTTCCTTCTAAAACACAAATATGTTTTTAACAACACCCTGTTTACCTACTTACAATTTAAATTAAAGTTAGATTTTTTTTATATACTCATATTTAACAAGCAATTTTTTTTGGTTTTATGTTTTTATTGTAATCAAAAACCAAATTCATTTTTAATAATCACTGATTTAATAGGGTGTTAGCTTAAAAACTTACAAATAAAATATCTTAAAAAATATTATAGTTGGTTTTATACAGGTGGAAATAACTAAAAACCTTAGTGGCTGGACCCCCCCACCTTAACTTTAAAATTTCTAATGTTCCCTCTTGTAATACCTCAAATCAAAGATTTCTATGAGTGGTGTCCAGAGATAAAATAAATTTATTCGGATAAAACAAACTGTATTTTATTAAAATGATACTTTATTTAATTGAATTCTTAAAATTCATTTAATTGATAATTTTTTTTTTCGATTGACAAAAACATCTAAACAAGAAATGTATTCCATAGATTAAAATTTAAAACAATTTTTTGGGATTAGATATGCAATCTTATAATAAACGACTTGGCGATATAGAGAATGGACATTTTTTTTGATACTTGACAAAATGTCATAATTGTAAAAATTTAATAGCTGTCATACGGCCGAGTGATGATCGCGTTGTTAAATTTAGCAATGGATAGGACAAAGTTAACAACGGTTTAGAATGTTTAACAAAATGTTAGATTTTGACCGGTTGCCTACTAAAATCATTGATTAACACTGACAATGACGTTTTGTAAAATATTTTAAATCGTTTTTAACTTTAACAATTGCTTATTCCATTACTAAATTTAACAACGCGATCACCGGCCGATAATTTAGATTGCATATATCAAAAAATTTTAAAGGATTTTGTTATTTGCAATAATATTTAATGCTATGGTATGTAGATTTTAAACATACAGAGTGTGCCTAAAAAATGTTAGATTTTTTTAAATAAAATTTAAAATTTAAATATAAAAATGCCTTACCTTAAAAGGGACTTTATGTGCCATTTAATTTGAAGTACTACAAAAAAATTATACCATTTAAAATTTTAAAATTGGGGTGTAAGGCGCCTAGCAGGTGACTTGAAATTAAAAAGTGTATAGTTTTTTAAATGTATTAAAAATTAAAATTTTCCAAATATTTTATTTTTTGTAATATTTACAAAAGAATTTATTAAATTTACACCCTGTACATGGAGACTTTTTTAAGTATGGCTTGAAAAAAAAATGTAATTAAAAATTATCACCAATCAAGAATGAAACTTCGGCTTTGTAATAAATTATTCTATGTTTTATATCATAACAAACACATGTTTAAAATTTTACTAGGGTTTTTAATTTTTTTATATTAACAGAATCTCTTTGTAAAAAATTAATTTTAAAAAGTTTTTACATTTTAGAAAATTAAAAATTTATTAATATTTCTATTTTATCAGGTTTTTTATAAAAGAGATTATTTTTTAATTTTTTAAATTGTTTTTTTAATATTTTAAAAAATATTTAAGTTGATTATGATAAATTGTATTCTTAAAACAAGAAAGAATTTGGCCTTTTTTTTTTTATAAATAAAGTAAGGAATAAAGTTAAACACGTACAAGGAGTTTTGTGTACACGTTTTATAATATTGGAAGGAAAAACCTTTGTATCACTATTTATGGCCGTCTTTTATTCATGTGCACCTGTAGGTTTGTTTTTGTCAAATTATAAAATTAGTATATTAAAGGAATATATATTTAAAATAATAAAATTAAAAATATTTGTGAAATGGTTTTTTATATACTTCCAGCAGATAAAAGGTATTATTTTAAATTTTGTTGTACTTTTTTTATAAAGGAAAAACACAATTTAATTTTAAAACATACGTACATACTATATAATATAGATTCTGTGTTAAACCAACATTTTTTTCTTGACTCTATGGCGAAGGAAAAAAGTACCTTTTAATTAACTGAATACTTTATTCTCGTAACATAGTTATAGGATGGTTGCAATTTTAGGAATAGATAGTTTTTCTTATTGTTTTATTTTATTATTGTTGGATCTGCAAATAAATGTCAAAAAATTTAAACGAAAAAATGTGTAACATAAAATACGTTGATTGTTGAGCATGGTAAATAACCTAGTTAAAGTTTATTATGAAAGTAAATTTTAATGACGCAATATTTTGGATATGGATATATAGATAGCCACAACGTGGTAATTAAAAGGAGGGCGAGTTTCAGTGTCATATTTTTAAGGTGTGATTTATGAGGAAGTGTAGATGTGTAAAAATTGCATTTTCTTCTGCATATTTAGCTTTTTTAATTTTATTAAGAAACAAAAAATTAAAACCAAAGTGTATTAGGAAATTGTTTTCACTTTTGTAACGTGCTTTATTAAATTTAATTTAAAAAATGCTTATCTTATACAAATGCTTTTGTTGACCAAGAAATGAACAAAAAATCCTAAATAAAAAAAGTAAATAGTTAAAGCCAAAGTAAATGCGACTCAAAACAAGTATATGTTTTTACTTATTGCCATATACTGCATCCGTTTTTTCATCCTTGGCTCGGAAAAGCATGTTCAACATTTTTTTGCAGTTATTGATGAATGATTTGCTAACATCTCTAGTTCACCTGCTTTAGAAAGGTCGGTATGTCGGTTCTCTAATAAGGGGACTGGTTAAAAAAATAATCTTATTACTTATTAGCAACAGTACATAAAAATAATAAATTATAACAAAAATAGTTATGCGTCTCGAAATTTTGGTTTAATCTTCAACCACCCCCCTCCCCTGGCTCTGCTAGTAAAAACTATGGCAATATCAATAAAGCTTAACTGGTTTTAAACAAACAATATATGACTTAATAAGTTTTTCTAAATTTTTACAATAAAGGAAAGTTGTCTTAAAATCTGGACTAAGCGAAAAATATATGGTATATATCTATACATATTTTTGATATGTTATACTAATGATTAAATGTTGATATTATGATTTGTACAAAAGAAATTTTTGATTTAGTTGATTTTGATATTTAATTTTTTATTAAGCAATATAAAAATATTTGTCTATAAAGTATTACTTTTTGAAAATAAGACAAACATTGTTATAGTCCGATTTAAAGTTGAAAAGGCCACCTGCGTCATCAGCATGCGTTTCTCGTCATCTGTTCAAATTTAAATAACGTATGGGTGAGGCGAGAAAACGCTTAACGGTTGACATCTTATTGACTAGCAATCGTTCTGGCCTTTTCTTCTTCAAAATCAGGATTCTAAATTATTTAGAGGAACTATTTTGATCTCGAAATGTTTTTATTATTTATTAAGTAAATTCAAAATAAATTAAACAAGATTATTTTAAAACAAGATTTTATTGAAACACACTGCACCACTCTGTTCTGGTTTTGTTACATTATGACTTATGCTGTGAGAAGACAAATGTTTAGATTAACAAAACTCTTTTTTCAGATTTTTACTGCAATAATGTGGACTAGTATGTTTCTTTTTGGAAAATAGTATTAATATATTTATTAATAGTCTTAAAAATGAGCGTTAGTTACTAAAAGCTCAAAAATACTTTTAAATTTATATTTTATATCTAAAAAATAAATTAGGTACATGTGTAAACTAAACCGAGTTGCTATATTTTGTTACTGAATATTGTTTGATTTATGTCTGAAATTTAAATGCCAAAAATATACATATAATTTTCATCAAATGTAACGTATACATAAACTTTCTAACGTAATGTACAATATTTCACTTTTTCTATCTATAAGTACAATATCTAATAACGCAAAAATATATAATTCTATTGAACCTCAAGTTCGCAGAAATTTAATATTTTTCTGAAATGCTATACTTGTTTTCAAACTTTTTTAGGGTAGGTATAGCTTTTAACAACGTCTATTTTCTATACTTTTTGTATATAAAGTATCGTCTAACTTGTAAAATATACCTTTAAAATAATAATTTTCCAATAATATAACATAAGATTTAAAATATTGAAAAAACATAAAGAAAATATTTAAATCCTGTTAAATAAAAGTTTACAGTTTAAAAAAATCTTTTTAAGTAAAATAAGGGCAAAACATTGGGTTTAACTTGTTATTTCACCTGCCTTTAATTTTGACTTTATTAAAAAAAAAAGAATGAATGCAGGCTTGTCGTTAAAATATTGATATGTTTTACAAAACATGTAAAGCAGTTTTCTTTTAATAGCGGATAGATGCAGCTAGAAGTTCAGGTATCATACATGTATTTTTTTTTAATTAAAAAACAATGGTATCAACAATGGCAGAAGTTGTATTATATATATATATATATATATATATATATATATATATATATATATATATATATATATATATATATATATATATATATATATATATATATATATATATATATATATATTACATATATATATATTCTAATTTTTATGACTATACCTTTTATTTTGGCTAGTTGCAGTATTACATTTTTATACACAGTAAATACATCGACTATGAAAAAAAAATCCTTTTATTTCTATACAACAAAAATTTAAAATTATCTTTTTTTGTGAAACTGTATAGCATAACATAACAGACAAGATATTAAATTTCTTCTGACAAAATTTTTCAACTAACCACTAATATATCTAGATGACCCATTTTGCGACTGCAGGAAACTCAAACAAAAAACTAACGATAGGGAATCAATAACAATGGTCTTTTTGTGGCGGTAGGCTACAATTTCAGTTTCCACTTACTTGTTCTAAATAAGACGAGTTAAAAAAAAATCAAAAATTTATAAATGTGCTTTTAATATTTATTTTTTAGATAATAATTTCTAGCTTGAAAATTACCTATAAATGTAATTTAAATTATAATTTATGTTAATATACAGTGTCATGTGTGTTTAAAGAAAATAAAGCTTGATGTTTAAAAATATTTTATTTTGTATCTAAGTAGTTGTTTAGTAATACTTTATGATGTCATTAATTTTATTAATGCTCTTATATTTTTAAAATAAAAAGGTTAAAAACAAACGGCTATAAACTAAAATTGTGTTATTTTTTTCTTATTTTATATTTAAGGTATTATTAAAGAAGCGAAAATATGACCTCTATGAAAAGAGTACAAACTTAAAAACAACACAATTTAGGGGATCTTTTAAATTGACATTAAAGAACCAATAATTTTAGGCTAAGTTAAAAATAAATACGAGGTAACAAACCTTATTTTAATATTTAGAAAATGTATTATTATTTCCTATTTTATTTTCTTGCCTTTCAAAATAAAAATATCGCACCGTTACCCATAGCTTCTAACTCCAATGGAAACAATCTGCTCTATTGTAGACAGAATTATTACAATTTAAAAACTCCTAATATTTTTTAAAAATATTTTTTAAAAAACTGATATATAAAAAAAAACACCAAAATTTAAAATGGTAGTACACCTATGATGTTATAATAAAATACGGAGCGTTTAAAAATTATTGATAATTAATATTATTTGGATAAAGTAAAGGTTTTTACCAATTACCAAACCGCTGTAACCTGTAGCAGCTAATTTTAATTTTTTACGCTAATACTTCCACCAAAAACTGTTAAAAAAACATGCCAAAATCCCATAATAAATATTTTAAAAATTTTATTAAACAAGATAAAGAAAATAAAGTACAAAACTTGCAATAAAACTATTAATTTTGCTATACAAATACAACTTTTTATTGGCCTTTAAAAAAATCTTTGAAAATATATCTTTATATTTAAGGAAAAAATGTTAATATAAGTCCACAATTGAGAAAACCAAATAAAATATTAAAACCTAAAATTTTGTTTTTAAATTTATTTAAAACTAGAGTGTTACTAGGGTACCTTGGATATTTAGACCTCCCGTTATAATGGATTAAAGCAGTTATAGGTATTTTGGTTCAAAAACTGGCTAAAAGTTGAATGTAATTTTTTTTTAGAAAATTCTTTATTTTTGTCCTTAAAAAATTATTTTGGGTCTTATTCCAATAGTTTATAAGCTTTTGGTCCTAGTTACGTTTGAAAATAACAGTCAAGATACGGTAGTGAAGAACGGACGATTTTATTTTTTGATACTTAAGTTTAAAAAAATATATTTTTTAGTAAAATATGTAAATTTTGGGTAAATAATAATATAAAAGAAAGCAAAGATGGGTAATTTTAGGTTAATTTAAAGTTAATACATAAATATCTAAAATCGGTATTGAAACGATAGTTTAGGTATACAAGCATATTATTTAAGAAATGTTATTTTAATCAAAGTTAACTCAATGCCTTACTGCTGATTTTTAAAGCTTGCAAAACTATTTTATTTCTTTGAAACCGGGCTCTAAAATAATTGGTTTTTGTGTTTAATAATAAAAATTTCTTTTTCAATTTTTTTTTTGAAAAAGATATCAGTGCAAAAAAAGGAAATTTATATTGTTAGTATTTTATATTCGAAATGGGTTCTAATACTGTTATACAAGACGAGATAATTTTTTAACTATAAATAATTTTGGCCAGTTTTTAAAATGCAATTGACTGACTAATCGAAAATCAAAAAAGGATCTTGGTCTCCTTGTACTTTATTGCTGCAAACTAAAAAAAATGTAATGTCAAATAGTTTGATATAACATTGAATTTATTCCCCAAATAAAACAAGGTGTAAAACGGAACATACTGTACCGGGTGTCCGAATGAGAAAGGACGCCGGCTGTATCTCGGAAACTATTTGTCGCATAGCGTTGGGTAAAGAATATTTTTAGTAAAAGTGGTCAAAAAAAAGGCTGAAAATTATTTTCAAGTTTTATGAACTACTGCAAGATGACGCAACCGCAACGGTAAATTAAAAACCTATTTTGCTCCAAAATTAGTTATTTTTAGGTACCTACAATTTTAATAAGATCAGCAAAAACCAATTCTGAATCAGTTTGGTTTAGGAGTTTTTGTCATTTTCCCAACAATTAGAGTGAGGAAGGATGATAAATAATGCAACTTATAAGAAGCTTCATCTCCTACATCTTTTATCAAAAGTGGCTACTCGTTTAAAAAAATATAAAGCTCTTTTAAATGCCCTCTTCTGAGGTGTCGGCTAGTTTGTAGTTCATCAACAAGAGGGCGTTGTTTAACAAAAACGACGACGACGATATACTCTTTTATTGCACGTTTAAAACAGGAAAAAATACTTACGCTTTGGCAAAAACCGCGTTTTGATATTTGCATTCATTTTTGTGTTATTTCTAAGTAACCTGTTTTTCAAATGATAATATTAACACAAATTATTAGAACAGTCTTTGTGAAAAAAAAATAATTAGTGTAAAGTAAAAAAAATATTGAAAGCTATTGTAATGTTTGTATTGTATCCACTAGAGAACAGAATGAACGATTAAATACATGAAAATGCCTTGATTGGGGCATTTATTAATTTTTATTTAAATATAGGTAAAGTAGCCTTGGAAATAAAAACAAGCACAAAATATTGGAAAATGACATGAATTATTTAAGATGACAGTTGTCACTTTCTTTTCTAATTTTTAAATAGGTGATGGCTTATAAGAATATAATCTGTATAAAAATAGGAATTTCAAATAAAGCAGTAGCAGATTACTTATTAAAAAAAAAGAATTGAAACTGACAACTGTTAATATAAATAAGTCATGTCGTTTTCCAATATTTGGTTCTGGTATTTTTTTTTACTTTACAGTAATATTACTCTGTTACAAAGACTTATTTTTAATTTGAAAGCAGGTTACTTTGAATTAACTTAAAGACGAATGCAGATATCAAAACGCGGTTTTCGCCAAAGTGTAGGTTTTTTTTCTCTTCTAAACCTACAATAAAAAATAAATGGTCGTCTTATAAAATTCTCGAAAAACCACGTTTTTCTCAAACAACGCCCTCTAGTTGGTGGACTACAAACTAGCTGCCTCCTAAAAGGACGACACTTAAAAGAGCTTTAAATTTTATTTTTAACGAGTACCCACTTAAAACACTTTCAATAAAAAATGTGGGAGGTAGAGTTTTTAAAAGTTACATTATTTATTATCTTTCCCCACCCTTGTTATTGAAAATACGACAAAATGTCCTGAACCAAACTGATGCAAAATTAGTGAGAGTGTTTGGTGATATCATTAAAATATTACCTAATACTAGCTTATAATGGGAAAAAATATTTTTTTCAGTTTTCCATAGTTTTCAGTCGTTTTTTCTTGACCAATTTTATCAAAAACATTCTTTTTCCAATGACGTGCAATAAGTAGTGTATGAAATACAGCCGGCATCCTTTCTTATTTGGAAACCCGGTATATATATATATATAATTTTCTAATGTATAAGAAATAGTAACTTTCGCTCTTTAAAACAAGTAAAGTATAACGGAAATCCCATTCTACTCTTTAGTAAGATAAATTAAATGTAATAAGATAAGGATTGTCGACAGAACAATATAACAGTTGGGCTGCATCTCTAATGGACTGTAAATGCTATTCATCAATTTTGGTTCAACCTTAACGAAGGGTTACTAATTTCACTCTGGAAAACGCCAGAAAATAAAAAGAAGAAATATTGCCGGGTCTCTTGTGACATAAATTTTCATTTTGGTTTAAAATGTCGAGCTGGAAGCTGAAAAATTAAAACGGTTTTTCTTTTGTAGGGTCTCTGTAAGAAAGTTTTTTGTTAAAATTTTCATAAAGGTATTTTTAAGGTTTGAATTAAAAAATATGTTTTGTACAGGTAAAAACTAAAAGACTAAAGTAAGAATTAGTAAAATGTACATATGTTTTTTTTAACGATATTCAAATATAACCTGTAAAATATTTTAAGAAAGAAATTAAATAATTTAAATAAAGTACAATTGGCCGTTAACCTTTGGATGTTTTAATTTTTTTGGCTATTGATCCATGCATTAAAGTATCTTCTTGGGTGTAAAGAATATAAAACCACTGCTTTGCTGCTTTCAAAACTTTATTCGCATACGGAAAATACCAAAAGTTTTTGTTGGGTAACTCGCCTGAAGAGTTTCCAAAAAATGGACAACTTTGTGCAGATCGCCTGAAACCAAAAAGACAAAACCCTACAAAAAACCCAAAAATTCAAAAAAGTTAACAAACTTATCTACAATTAATAGGACTAAGCAGGCTTAGTTCGTTATACGCCGGGACTACTACAGAAGTTGTTCCATTTTTTAGAAACTTTCAAGGCAAGTAAGGTATTTTCTTTTGTTTATTTATTTTTAGATCAAAGTACTCTATATGCTATATCTATATATCTATATCTTATAAGTTTAATTACATTTTTTAAGGTTATGTATTTGGTAGAGTTAAATGATAAAGTTACAACATTTTTTTTTACTTTAGTTTAAAAGGAGTTTAATTGTAGGATTACCACAGTGGTACAGAAAACATTATTTGTAAAAACAGACTGACAATAGAGAAGTATTTAGCCAAAAATCAAGACCTATTCAAAAATGTACGATAACTATTCAAGGGTACAAAAACGACAAGGGAAAGGCGTATCTCAAAATTACAGGTTTCTATTAACCACAGTAGTCGGTAACTTTTTATTTTTAATATGGGTAGAACTCTATATTTTGTCTTAACCTAAAAATCTTTTAAAATCTAGTCATTTACAAGATTACATTTGGTAGCAACTAAAATAAAATAACAACATAATTTCTTAAACATGCACGAATAATTTTTTTCTATGGCCGTCAAGTTATCCTTAACTTAATGCCATAGATGTGTGGAACCTGACAAATAAGAAATAGCTAATTTATGTAACCACTGACAGGTTTTGACATTTACCACAGTAACCTTAGAATGTCTTAACTTAAAAGAAAAAAAAATTCCAGATGTCTGTCTACATGCATCAACTAGCAAAGCGTGGTGAACCCAAAGCTTCTGAAATTATTCTCTAAACCTTTAATTTAAGTAGCGTTTAATTTTAATTTAATACCTATAAGAGTTAATAAATTATGTATTTTAACAACTATACAAATAAAATAATACTAAATGGTGTAAACATACTTTTGTCATTATTTTTATCACTCACGAAAGCATAAAGGCCTTTGCAAGTGATAAAAATATTGACTGATCTTAAGTACTGGGTACCCTGGGTATCATCGTTTAACCCATTTTGTCCCCCCAATTCCGTTAACGCTGTTCAAGCACCGAAACATACAGATGTTGCATTTTACGGCACCTCTTAGAAAACACTTTTTTTAAAAAGATTTTTTTTCTTTATTTTTTTTTAAATGGTAAATGAAAATTTACCCAGTGAAGGTTTTTTTTAAGATAATACCATATTTTAAAATTTATATTTAAGGAAATGATAACATTTAAAACGTATTTTCTTTAAAAATATTTTCTTTTAAGTAAAGTAGACACGATAATCTTTGAATTTTGAAATATGTTTTCTATAATACTCGTTTATTTGCAGCTGTCAGGGTTCGGTAATGGTTGTTATATTTAATAATAAATTTGAATTTTATATCCGAGACATTTAAAACAAACATTTCACATTTAAGTTTTACGTAAATAATTTTAAATACTAACGTTTTCTTTTAAAATTTAGAATTGGTAAATATATTTTTTTTTACCTTACTTGTCATTGGTTTACTTTCCAGATTTAATTACAATAGTATTTTATTACTAGTCAATTTTAATAAATTGACGAGACAATTTTTAATAAAAAAATAAAAAAAGCCGGTAATTATATAGAAGTAGGGCTCCACTGTTTTTTGGTCATAAAAAATCGAAAAATTGACATATTGGAGATTTTTATTTTTTCGTTTTATTCTACTCATTATTGGGTTTATGATTGAAAAACAACCGATTTATAATAATTTTTGCAATTAAAAATTCAAGAATTTAAAATTTTGACTTTTGACCACAAATTTAAGGGTCATCCAAAAATAGTTCGCATTATTTATATTTTTTTCTTGTTGTTCACAAGTTAACGATAACCCAATTTTAACGAATTTTACAAATTTTTACCATAATGAAAAAAATCAAAAATTTAAAATCTGACGACAAGTAGAACATAAGAAAACTAACCAGAACTACTATATTTTTTTTTTCAAAAATGTCAATTTTTCTATTAAAAAAATTAAAATAAGTGAAAAATTTAAAAACTGATATTTTAATTTTTTTTCGAATGATTATATTTTTGATGCGCAACGAAAATAAATATTATAAAAATTAATGCATGATCTCTGAATCTTTATTGTTTATGAAGTTTTGAACCATTTTTTTTGTAAATTTAATTACGAGTAAAACATTTAAAAAAAAATGTAAACATCTTTATTTTTCGTTTTTTTATGACCAAGGAATAGTGGAGCCCCAATTCTTTATAAATACCAAAAAACAATGTGTACAAAAAAAAATTATGTTAAAAATCATTAAAACAAACTTATAATAAAAATCAGTTTTTAGCTTACATACATCCGTTTGAAATTAAGATTTGTTACAGAAAATAGATAAACGTGCATTAAAAAATTGAATTGTAAATGCATCATGAAAAAATTTCGACGTTTATAAACAGGTGAACCAACATAGCTGCGAAACCAAGACTGCTAAATGTTCCCAAAAACCATACCCAATGCAAAATCCTTCCTAGGTGACTGTTATAACTGAAAAGTCCTACACAAATTAAACAACTTTAAAGCATATAAGGTATACATAAGCACAAAGATCTACAAAGCTAAAATTGTCTCCCGTATAAACATTTAAAAAATAAGTTATTAGACATACTTTTAAGGGTTACTTAACTTAGAAAGACACCAGAAAGGCTGCAGAGAAAACATACGATCAACCTCGCTCAAGCGTACCATGTGCCCGGGCGCGTAATTACATACTATACTATTACTCAGAGCAAGGGCGACAGAGGCTGCTCTGAATCCTCAGACGAAAGAAAGAAAAGACTTAACATTTCATTCATAAGTGACACTTTGTTTTGTCCCAGATATTATCAATAAAATTATATAAGGGGAAAAAGGAGAGAAGATAAATTAGGACTGATCAAGGCAACATTGTACGGAGCCTTGCAGTTTCGACCAGTGGCGTATGGTTTATGTTAGAAGTTTCGATTAGATATAAATTTATTAAAAATATTATTTTTTAAATCGTTCTAATTATGGTGATCCTTTTAATTTTAGTTTATTAAAAAATATTGATTAGCAACATAAATAGTTATAAAATATTTTATTCTAAAAAATCATAAAATATTTTTGGTATATTGGTTATTTAAACAAAATTACTTTTCTCCTATAAATTAAGAATAATGTGGGCCACAAATTAATAAAAAAAAGACAAAAACTGAGGATACTTTTTATTATATACGGTACACAAAAAATAACATAAAATATTAGATATAAGGCAAAATAAAAAATTATCTACTTATTCCTAAGATAATATACAGTGTCCATAAAGTCCGCATCAAATGGAAAAATTTTGTTTGAAAAATAATGCCAAATAATGTATACAGGGTGCCACAGACTCGAGTGCATGCATGGGGATCTCGGATACCGTAAGAGATATGAAGTCGGTTAAATTATGGCAAAGTTGTGTATTTACGTAACTAACCATATCCACTTTAGAAAGTTGCATAATTCCGAGTACTTTCGGAGATATTCGAAAAAAAAACGAAATTTGCCGATTTCGTTTTTATTTTTTCTGACGTTATTTAAAGAGATATGGAAAAACAAAAGATACTTTCTCGTGGTCACTTATTAAGCTCTACAAAACAGAGTTAAGAGATTTTCCGCACGACGTTTCGTTTTCGTTAAATCATCATCAACTTTATTTTTTTAAATACACTTGGTTTTTTTATTTAATTTTTTTGAACCCCTTATTATTCCAATAACAAAAATGTATAACACTTAATATTTTTTAACAAATATGAAACGCCCCTATGAGAAATGTTGTGCGTTCCTTGTCTAACTCATTGTCTCTTATGAAAAATATGTTTATTTAACAGAAAAATATTAAGTGTTATACATCATTGTAATTGGGATTATAACTGCTTCAAAAAAAAATGCAATGAACAATTGAGTGCCGTATTTAAAAAAATAAAGTTGATGATGGTTTAACGAAAACGAAACGTCGTACCAAAAATCTCTCAACGCTGTTTTGTAGAGTGGCCATGAAAAATTGTCTTTTATTTTTCCATATCTCTTTAAATAACGTCAGAAAAAAAAACGAAATCGGCAAATTTCGGTTTTTTCCGGATATCTCCGGAAGTACTCGGAATTTTACAACTTTCTAAACGGCATGTTGTTAGGCACCTAAATGCGCAACTTTTCAATAATTTAACCGACTTTGTATCTCTTCCGGTTTCCAAGATCCCCATGCAGGTACTTGAATCTGTGGCACCCTGTATAAGGATGATCACGTGACTTTTTTTAGCTGTCAATTTTTTTTTTTCAGAAAATCGCAAAATGAAGCATTATCTTTCAAAATTTCGAAAAATTGTATTGGCATGTTGCAAAATATATTTTGGGGACAGCTAAATTGATTGCAGCGCTCGCTGTGGTCAAATTTTTCGATAAATCATACACCCAATTATCCATGGATATGTCTTCATCCCTAAAAGTTAATTAAATTAAAAAAATAAATACGTGAAAACCTTTAGAAAACTTTTGCTGATTTTTTAAGACCATATTAATTACATACCCTTTCACTTTTCTAGGGGAAGTCTCAAGTAAAGTGAAGTCAGAGCTAAAAAATATAGTTATATTAATTAAGTTAAAAAATGAATAGGTCAAAAAGATGTACTTGTTTTAAACATAAAAGCTCAAACGTTATTAGATAGACCTACACCAAAGAAATGATGTGTTTTTTAAATCAAGAACCAAAGTTTACGAATATTCGTAAATATACAAAACAACTTTAACAAGAATTTGAATGTATTAGTCTATAATAATTACCTTCCATCAACAGATTGATTGTCAAATATATGATGTAAAATTTTTGGGATGGCTCCAGGCCTTAAATATTTGCTATTGTTTGCCTTAATCAAAATCTCCTGTGGATCAAAATGGTCTGAGCATAGCACAGGGTGCTTTGGTAAATGTTGTCCCTCTTCAATTCCCACAAGAGAAAACCAAATGTTTCTTGTTATTGGATCTGAGGGAAACCTAAAATATTAGAAGATCCTTTTGTATAATGTATAATTTTTCCCACAATATTATAAACCTGCTCACAAACTAATAAATTCGATAATATTCTAATAAAAATAATAAAACAAGTACAATGCATAAATAACCTTTGGTCTAGTTACTTTCCTTCAGGCTATTGTAAATCTACGCCACTGACCTTGGTAAAAACATCGCCTAGCAAACAGAACCTAACTTACCTATGAAAAGACACATCTTCGTGTAAATAGTCCAATTTTTTACACAAAACACATTCACGCACCATTTTAGAGTTTTTAATATAAGTTTGTAAATAGTTTTAACAGATAGTTTTAATAAAAACACCACAAAACACTTAAAAAATCCAGGGCAACGTCGCGTCGCACTACACCAAGGGTTATGTATATCGTGCACTACACCTAATCAGGTTCATTCCATTTATCAACGGACCGGTTGTAAAATTCCTACGCGCGTTGAAGCGGCATTGCCATATTCCGCCTGCGAAATTCTTTGCGGGCGAAATGTAGCAATGCGAAACGTATTTAACCAAATAAAAATAAATAAAAAATGGTTTATGTAGCAAAATTATCTTTAAATTATTTATTTTTTAAAGCCAAATCTAGTAATCTATTTATTTTTATGCCCATTTTTTATTTAAATATAGAACTTAAAGGCAAATTTAGAAATTTTAAAATTTACTTCAACTGGCAAAGTTTTTATCGACTTTAGTTAGGTTGTCCTTTTCAATGTCTGACCGAAAGTTTGTTTATGGGGGGGATTTTTAAACGCAGTATGATTGTAGTGAAAAATACGCGAAAATTTTTGGGCCAAAATTTACTAGGGCCCCGGAGCGGGGTTAAAAATGGTAAAATGCTATGTATGCATGTTTTAATAGTGTGAAAATGTTTTGGGATTATTATGAACTCTTAATAATATTATTATTTATTGTTTTTTAAAACTTTTTTATGGTACCCTATCTATTACGTCCATCTTATCATAATAAAATAAAACAAAAACCCCAAAACAAATAATTATTGCGAATCTTCGATAAGGGTTTTTTAAAAATTTGGTCTTGCAACGTTGTAAAGCTTTTAATGCTTGTGCCCTTATATAGTTTATTTTAAAGTTTTTTGAAAATGACCATAAACGACGTATAGTATCATTTGCAAATCACAGAAAAAAAAAAAAAATGATTTAATATATTCTAAATAAAATCAAAAACAAAAAAAAATTGTGTTCAATAAAATATCTGAAAGACAAACTTATTACCTCAGAAAGTGATGATAAATTACTTTATACGGTAGATACGGATATCGGAATGTGTATTTGTATTGTGGACAAGGAGGGCGCTTCTGTAAGCATATGTGTGCCATAGAGGGAAAAATTTTTAAACTTAGACTATAATATACGTCCTCTATTATCCGCTAATGATAGAAAAATTTGGCCAAATTAGCGATGGGGGATAATATTGAAAAATGTTTTTTTAGACATTTTGATACTTATTAAAGGCCCCAAAAAACCCTCTAATTTAATTTAATGGTTTTTTCTTAAAATGGCATATGTTACAATTCAACTACTTTCCTCTTCAGTAGCGGGAAAACCCCAATAAAAAAAATGACCTAGGCAAAATTTTTTAAATATTATTAAAATGATTAAAAATAACATATCACCAGACTCAACAAACATTTGTTCGACTAAAAAAATGTTTTAAAAAAATTTAAAAATCCACAAATTTTTAATGATTTCTAATATAAAA
>JAHBCN010011524.1:0-29046 GCA_019359885.1 Listronotus oregonensis
TAAGAAACTCAAAACTAAAAAAATCTAATATGGCGTCCACAAAAAAAAGTTAATGATGGTCGTCATAAAATTAAACGTTGAATGGCAAATCCAAAAACACTAATATTTAGCGGAAATAAAGTGGCTATGTAAATGTGTTATTAATTTTAAAATCGGTTAATAAATAAGGTTAGAAAAAAGATCAATTTTTGAAAATTTTATTTTTTTTTGTATATCTCTGGAACTATTTGGAAAAATTACACATTTTAAACGGCATTTTGTAGGGCAAGTAAATGCGCAACTTTACCTTAATTTAACCAACCTCGTATCTCTTACGGTTTTTAAGATCCCCATGCATACACTCGAATTTGTTACACCCTGTATAATACATTTAAAGAGAAGCTGCTGCACAGCTGCACCAATAACTGAACACATTCTTTTTTAACGTATCCGGATTTTTTTCCGTATTCAGTCAATTTTAGTAAAATAATGTTGTATATGACCTCAACACTGTTGACCTAAACAACGTTACTTTCATTAAAATTGGAAATACGAAAAATATACGGTTACTTTTTTAAAAATGATAAAAATCCATTATTACGTTTAGCTAACATTAATATAGGTATACAATTTTTTAAAAGTTTTTCGCTGTGTTAAAAAAGTCCATTATAATTATAACAGGTTTAGCTGACAACTACAAAAAACAACAGGTAAAAAATCTTAACGTTTATTAAAAAATATCTTGCTGAAGCTTTTTAAAAATCTGTTAAATAACAAAATATAATTTTCATTATAGAAGAATTAACTTTAAGTTCTACTTTCTTGGAAAAAGAAACAGTCTTGTTCTCAACTTCGTAACGAAATAAAAATCAGTTCAGCTATTTTTCTTTGAACAGTCATTCGAGGCCCAACCAACGGGATTAGTTTTTTAAGAAGGTCTTCGGACAACTCTGGCAACTGGTCTTCCTCTGACATTTTCTAAAAAATAAAATAAACATTCGAAATGCTAAAATTAAAATATTAAGCAACACATTTTTCTGTAATAAGTAAATAGGTGGGTACATCAGATTTCTATACCAACATACAGATAAATAAAAATAAAATATAAATAAAATGCATGTTAAAATTTAATTTAAAAGTAAATTAACTCCTATACATTCGTACTGGGGCGACAAACTACAAGTACAAAGTGTTTTAAATATAATTAATTCAAAAAACTGTTTCTCAAATCGTATACTACGTTTTTCCTAGGTACTCCTAAACATTGAACTAAAAAGGTAAAGATACTCAGGCTTATACAATATATAGAAAGCAAGATACATAATATGTATTATTATTATACATTTTATTTGTAAGAATTTTTTTCAAACAGGTGCAGTTTGGGGTACCTATAGGCTACAGGGAGTCAAAGTTTTAAAATAATATACTTAACTAAAAGCAGTTTGCTTAGAATAGCTTTAGTCAATTTCATTTACTCATATTCCTAGTTGGCAAGTTTTAAAAATGTAACGCGCGCCAATGCCTTTCAATTCTATTTAAGATTTTTGAATAGTTAAATAAAAAAATTTTATTTTAAAAATAATGCTTAAAAATATACAATTTATTAGACATGTAGGTAGGTATATGTATATATTGTTTGTTAGGTATACTGAATTTTATCACACTCTGTACTCATATTTTGTAACCTGTAACAATATTAATGGTTTATACAATGTACTTAGTAGTTTTTTTAGTCAGTTAATATCTAACATTTTATATAAACATGTTTAGTTATGAAACAAAAGCGTATGCTCCTATAGGTAAGTTTATTTAAATAAAAATGCCTGTTTTGGTGACAATTGAGATCTATCGACCCTTGGTTTTTTGGACAACAGTTTTATAAAACAATGGTGTAAATACTTACCTAGGCTTGAATAACACTATGACATCCCCACTGTTGTAAAATGTCTTCAACTCCCATTATTTAATCGTACAAACACCCAAAACAAAAACACGTGCAACGGGATTAGAACAGTCCGATTAAATTTCGCTATACCCTTCACCTTGATCTATAATCACAAGAATGACCTGGAAACCAAGCACCGCAAATTTCCGGTGCCAATCGGGTACATCGTAGGTGGACTTTCTAGAATTGAAAATTTCCGAATTTCAAAAATTTTATATTTAGATTATATTGCAAATATATTCTCAAATTGAGCAATCCAAATGTTTCAAATTGAACATACAGGACGCGTTCTTTAAATGATATGTCATTTTTAATTGTAAATGACCAGTTTTTATTTTAAAAGTAACTGAAATTCAAAGTAAAATTATATGTTATTTTAAACTGAAGAACAAAGAAGTTCAAACCAAAATCATGAAAGTCTTAGCTTTAGACTGTATTTTTAAAGTGAAAATATATTCTGAGGATATGAAATAATTATATTAATCATTTTGAAATACTTCTTTTAAGGTGGCTTTCTTCAAATAAGAATCGGTAATCTCAATTTAAATAAATATAAACAAAAATATCTAAATACTCTATTTGATAATATGTTTTTTTCTGTGTGGTCACATAAAATACCATACGATTTTTTTACCTATCTTGTGAAGATTCTTAATTCTTTGTGCCAATAATTGGGTGCCAATAAATAGGAGTTAGGTGCCAATAATTAGCAAATTTGAAAATAAACTTGTTTTTATTAATAAATTTGTATAATTTAAGCTCTAATAAATATTAACATAACTTACCACGTTCTATATGAGTTATTTGAAGTATCTGATGCAAAAAATTGTACATATTCCTAAAATATTTTATAATATGAGATGTATAATAGCGATTGTTAGTTAAGGGTGCCAATCATTGGGTAGTTTACCCTAAGTCTGTACAGTTTTTATTTGTAGCGCAATTCTTAGGTCTTTGCGGATGCTTTCGATTAAAAAAAAAAAGTTTAACACGATTTCGACGTGGGAACCCGCTGAAAATGGCCCCCCAATGTCCCAAAAATGAGTTTCCCGGGAATATCTGCCAAATAATGTGAACTTAATAATTTTTGTTTAGACAAAAAATAAAGATCACTTCGAAATCTACCAAAATGGTCCTTAACATTTTTTTCGCAACACTAATATTTTTCGCAAAAACGGCGGTCGAAAAATCCATAACATTCCACACTGGATAGATGGGGTAGTAGTAGTTTCTTACTAAAAAATGCAGATGGGCAAAACATTTTTTTATCACAACGCAAGGAAGACGGTTAAAGAAATTTTCTGGAATCATTAAACAGTTGCTAAGGTCTCATTATAAAAAAGGAATGTTAATAACAAACCATTTAAAAAAAATATTAATTAATTAATGAGATACTTTCAAGATATTGTAAAAAAAACTTTGACCGCTTTTTTAATATTCTAGAAAAATCAGAATGAACCCAGACTCATATGCAATGATAGGTACAGGTTTTTCCAGTCCAATGAACTTTGAATGATTAAAAAATATACATTATTACCCAAGTAATGGAACAATTCGTCCGCCCGCTTATAAGTGAATTCATGAAGATAGTGGCATTCTAGCGGTAGAGCGGCAGCTGAAATGTGGGGACTTATCTAGTTATCTCGAAAATTATAGAATTTTCTAAAAAATTATAAGACCATTTTTGTAGATTACAAGGCGATCTTCATTTCATTTCTTTAAAAAAATTTCTAGTTCGCATATTTTGGCAGATATTAGCGGGAAACCCATTTTTCGGGATTTGAGGGGCCATTTTTAGCTCTTTTTCACGTGTTAATGTTCATAAACTTTTTTTCGCTCGAAAGCTTAAAAAGTAAACTTAACCCAGATTACTTTTTACCAATCGTTATTAAACTTGGATATCGTATTGCCTTTTTATTTCCTCCTCTTTGTCGACAAAAAAAAAACTCAAATATAAGATCCATTTCTGAATGATATAACAAAATTATCAATATTGTTAACGACAAAGTAACATAATTATAACAACAAAAACTTTTTGTAGACAAGATATTTTCTAATCACAAATTTTTCTCTATTATTTTCTTTTTTCTTGTCAGCCTTCTACTACTATTAAACCTTTTTTAGTTTTTTGCATAGTATATAACGAAGAGCAGCTAATATTGATCGAATTTTGCCAAATCTTTATGAAAAATACCAACTCATGAAAAAAAAATCTTTTCCATTGCTTTTCCTTTCTTTTTTTATTTCAGTCGTTTTACATGGTTCCCCCGCTGAACCCCAATTTAACTTTTTTTTTTGGTTTTCCTTTCATCCTTTTAAGACAAAAACTTTTTAAGTTATAAGTGTTTTTGTAAACCTAATCGCAAAATTAGGCGTGTACATTAAAACCAAAATGGCCGCCGTCAATAAACTGCTTGAGTTTAAAATTTTAAATGATTGGTTTGGAGGTCTTAAGGTATAGAGAAAACAAACTGGACTACTTAGACGGATTGACACTGGGGTGGTTTTTCGATAAAATTCGAATACAATACTATCCCTTATTAGTGTGCGTGATAAACTAGCATATTCTAAGAAAACCGTAATAGATTTTCCCACAATAGCATAATAGGCTTTTATAGCGTAATCTTGGAATGACCTATAAATGTACTACAATAGCAAAGTGTTACTCTAACAAATTTATCATAGAAGGAGCTATAATTGCCGTTCGTAGCACTAATAGCCGAACCATATTAATTTTCTCCTTCTAAATACATCCCTTTCAAATCCCCAAATCCTTGCCGACATCTTGAAAGTGGCTAATGAAAAGCGGCATTGTTGTCCAGTAGAACCCCTTTAGGGCCGGATATTCAAGGCGACTGGAATCTTCCTTATCCTTAAGGACATCCTGGGTCTTTTAAGGAAACCGTTGCTAATTAATTATTCGCTTTTAGGTGGCTAAGCTGAGAACAGACTGTAAGTTGTGCTGCATTATGTATAATGCGACACCCAAAGTATATCTGATAATAAACTTCCGTCAAAAGGATGAAATATTAATTATTGTCAGTATTTTAGTAACTAAATAGGTACTATGTCCCTAAAAGTTTTTTTAAATTTGTTTCAATGTAAAGGTTGTCCGAGAAAATATAAAAATTCTTCCAGATATGCAAAAAAGCAAGATATGCTACAAGTTCATATTAACTCTTGAAAGATATTGGCTCTCGAAGAGCTCCAAAGGAATCAAGATTTTTAGACATAATAAGTAAGCCAGCAGGTATATTTCAATTTTATTTAAAAAAATTAATAGCCGGTAAGACTTCTTAAGCCACTGAGAAAGAAAGTGTTATAAATTAATTTGTGATAATAATAACCTTGGACGTCTTTTACAAACCTTATCTATTAACTAAAAATCAAGTACTCATTTTTTATATCGCTAATCACAACTTAACATCACTTTATTTACGCTGTAAGTCCTCTTAGTTGTGCTGCTTTAAAATATGAAAAAGAGTGATTTTCCTAATTTGTAGTGCTCGCGAATGTATCAGACTTCAAGAAACCATGTTGAACCTCCTTGAGAAGGGTGGCAGAAGGAAATTATTCCTTTTTATATTCAACCCGACAGAACAAAAACGACTAACAATGTAAATTAAGTGACGTTTTTTAAACAGGGGTAAGGAAAAGCAAGATAAATAAAAATTATTAATTTTTAGTTAATAGTTAAAAGTTTGTTAGCTGATCTTCTTTCCTTTGTCTGACACAACTAAAACAAGTCCCTTGAGTTTCTTGGTGAATTCCAGATCGTCGCTTTTAACATATCCAAAGCTTTCGATCAGGTGTGGCAAGATGGGCTTTTTAACAAACTTCCTTCTTACGGTCTTCTACTTAAGCTTTGTTGCTCTCCAGTTTTCTTTCCAATCGTATATTAGGTATTGTAGATAGTAATTCTTTCAGCTTCTACCAAATTATTGCTGGGGTACCCCAGGGCTCAATACTGGCACCCACTTTGTTTCTTCTACACAGTAACAATCTTTTTCCCCCTGCAATTAATCCCATTTATTTTTTTGCTGACGATAGTACCCTCCACTCTAATATTTAATTTCTTAAGCCAGTCAATAAACCTGATTTGAAAACCAAGCGTAGGTCTATGCAGATGTCTCTCTCATACTTCAAACTTAAATCTTGTTTAGTTTAATGCCTTTAAAGCAAACTCATGTTGGCGAAAAAAGTCTGCCAATGGTTATGCGGTACCTATGAGTGGCCAAGTTCTGCAACACAAAGAGTCGTTTAATCATGTCAGCGTTACGATTGAGAATAATCTCATCTGGCACTAACACATTATATAATTGCCGTTCGTAGCACTAATAGCCGAATCATATTAATTTTCTCCTTCTTAATACATCCCTTTCAAATCCCCAAATCCTTACCGACATCTTAAAAGTGGCTAATCAAAAACGGCATTGTTGTCCAGTAAAACCCCTTTAGGGCCGGATATTCAAAAAAGTTTGGATTTCTCTTTTAAGCTAGAAAGTATTTCTCTTCTCCCAATCTGTATACTCTGTATGTATTCCAAATTAGACCATCTAAGCATTCTGAGCTTCACTCAAAGAAGAGCTGTTCGTCTTATTAATGATCTCACGCTTACAGAATAGCTTCCTCCTTTTATCCACCGTCGAGCTGTAGGGAATCTGTCGCTCTTCTATAGGTATTTTCAGCGTTTCTGCTCAGGGGAGTTGGCCAATATAATTGTTTCTTTGGCAGCTCCCAATAAAGCAACTTGTAGTGAAATTTTTATGCATCTTTTTACAGTTCAACTAGAGAGGTCCCGAACTGCTTTCTTCGTACCTTCATCCCTGGAGTGTTTAGACTATGTAACCTGCTAACCGCAGAAGTTTTTTCTTCTCTTCCCTAGTCTCCAAATATTTAAGTCCCGTGAAAACAAACTCCCTCTCACCACACTTAAAACACCCACGGTACGTTAGTACTTTGGCCTTAGCCTTCGTGGACTGTCCAAAAATAAAAAAAAAGATATATCGATAGAATATCATTTGTACAAAAATATTTACAAACAAATAAATATTTGTGCATTGCAAAGTTTTGTAAAAGCTCGTTATAAAGGAATATCAAGCATCGTACTGCTTCTTGTGTTGTAAGAGTTAGGCGCTTCAAAAAAAACACATTAGCATTTACATAGGTCAGCACCAGTGGCGGATGTGCCATAGGGCAAGCCGGGCAAATGCCCGGTGCGCCTCCGAGATTTCAATACTGCAGCGCCGGTACGTTGAAGAGGAAAAATAACTCTTTTATATAAAAATAAAAAAATAAATAGGCATATGCAAACCGCTTGTAGTGACAGTCGAAAAAGGTGCAGATAAGACGCTATTTAGCCGCTCGGCGCTGATTATGTGACCAAACGTACACTGAAAATTTATTTTTTTTCACTGGAGCGCGCCAATGGGTGAGTGCAGCAAATATGCAAGGTGCATATAATGGTTTAAAGCATGGCTAAATCAGCACACTGGTGCAGATATACTACATGTTTGGTGCTATGCGCACGTATTAAATTTATTATAGACAAAACTAAAAAGTAGACACCTGCTACTTCCTTATTTGGTCTTCTAAACGAGGTTCCTGTCTTTTTTAGAGAATCATACAGGAGAATAAATGTCTGGCGAAAATTCAGCAAAAAAATAACGTTGTCATGAATTCATGAAACGAGATAGTATTGCAAAGAGTTCAGTTGAAAACATTTTTGGCGAATTCAACGACAGCAAAAATGCTTTGTATAACCGATGGACAATTTTCTGCAGATGTTCGTTTACCAGCCAGATTTAGTTACAAACTTTTAAAATTTCGACTCCTTTATCTAAATACTTGCAAAATTCAGGAATTGATTTTTAAAAATGTAATGATTTAGTAAAGCATTTTAAAAATCAAGTAATATCTTTTTTACGCGATTTTAAGCAAGTAAAGTCTGCAGCAGACAATTTCGTGACAAAAATGAACTCAATAATGGAAGAAAAAGGTATTGACGCCAATGTGAAAGAGGAGTTACCGGTCAAATGCCATAAGAAAAGAAAAAAAGATCGGACAAATCACGTTCAGATTCTGACAAGGAAGAGCTAAGCGTACTTGATAACTACAGAATTAATACTTAGAATCCAACTATCGAATTTTGGCATACCTAGATCCTACAAATTTCGACGAAGTCAACGAAGGAACAATACCAATGAATGCTTTTGATCAGCTCAGCAAATTGTTGATAAAAATAAACGAGAAAGCTACCGCAAAACGTTTGAAAAAAGAATTGATCCACTTTGCTGAGAACTGGCCAAATTTGAAGAATGGCTTGAGTTCAATTAAAGCTGAAGACAATGATGACGAAGAATTTCCGGACAATTCTGAAAGCGAAGACGAAGTCAACGAAGAACAAGACGAAAAAAATTCGTTTTTAAAAATGTACCAATTTTTGTCGCAGTTGAGTTGCGTAATTTCTTGCCTTTCAGTTTTAGAACAGTACAGCTTAAGAGTGCATTTACGCTACACCTTAGGGGTCAGGCAAAAGGACGTGGAGACGGTGGGCGGAGACTAACAAACTCTCACAACCACAATTTTCGTATAGCCGCATCAAAAATATTATATTTTATTTAGGTTCTTCCAAATTCGGTGTATCGATGCGATGTTTTTTTCCGATTGCAAGCCTACAGGAGATAACGTTTTTCGGTAACTACTTTTCACTTAAATGACATAAATTATACACCATTTTAAAGGTAAAGAAATAATCTATGCCTCTGCTGTAACGGATTTTTAAAATATGAGTCTAGTTAGGAGAAAATAGTATCTAAACATAACCGATTTTAGGGTAACTTTCACTCAAGGAAATATTAAAAACTAAATCCAAACTTAAAACACTATTAAAGCAGAAGCCTAGATTTAAGTGTTGGCTTTCATATATTTTTTAAAAATTATTGATACCTTCTACCGTTTTCGAAAAAAAACATTATGCCCAGAACCCCAAATCGGATACAATTTTCGCGGCGCGAATGGACTCTTAATATGTAGTGTCTATTCGATTATCGGTTTGGCATATAAATATCCTGCAACGAAGTACATCACTCAAGTGGCCTGTGAACGCCGTTTTTCAAAACTGAAATCCATCAAAAATCGTTTACGAACTACTTTACGTCAAGAACTTTTAGGAGGTTGAAACAGAAATCCTTCATAATATCAATGTTAAAGAGAAAATCGACTGCGTTGCACGAAATTCTAAACTATTAAAAAAATTATTGCTACTTTAAATTTATTATTACATATGTATCTTTTTGAAAAAATGTTCCTGGTGTTCTCAGTAATATAACTATACTTCATCAAAAAAAGTGAATTTAATTTATATGTGTGTATTTAGGGGGGGAGGGGGGTGAAGACAAACGCGTAGGCGCTGCATCACTCCAAATGCCCGGTAATAATTTTAGCGCCCATCCGTCCCTGGTCAGCACTTAAAAATAAATACACAAGGCAAAGTGACAATCTTATTCCGAGTAAATATAGGTCTGCAACTATTACACGGAATAAGATTAAATATGAGTCTTAGTAGCCTTTTCTGTCCCACAAAAAACTCTACCCAGTGCACTGCTACTTCCCCAAAAGACAATATTTTTAGAAAGATGGTTGTAAACCAGTGAGTAATACACAGAAATCAATCTCGACTCGTCCAGTGTATTTTTAGATTAAGAATGGCATAGTATGCTGAATTTAATTCATATTTATTTAAAGTGTATATTAAAAGTCAATAAAGAGTAATAGTTCCTACAAACTTAGCAGTATTAAAAAATGTATTGTTATTACCTTTTTTAAAGTTGAATGGTAATGATTTTTGAATAAACAAATTCCTAAATATGGCTTTACTTGTATTATTTATAGGATGGTTGTTTCGGCGCCAAACCTAATGCGATCTAAGAGCTCCTTCGGTGTATCCACCGCTAACACTACCGTTGCGTTATCAGCGTATGTTGTAACACTTCCGCCTCCAACATTTTGTGGTATATCGTTTACATAAAGTTAAGATAATAATCGCCTCAGTACAGACTTCTGAGGAACTCCTGTAGACCTAGGTTTCGACCTTACACGATTATATCTTACAACCATTTTACGTCCAGACACATAAGACTAAATATATTTAAGTAACCATCTATCGATACCCATGCTAAACAACTATAAAAGTAAAATACTCTTATTTACAATATCAACATAAAAACGAGTCTCTACAAATTTTTCCCTGTTTAGATTAGTATAGACATAGTATAGAAGGTTGTATGTTGCCGTTTCAACTGACCTACCCGGCACGAAGTTGATACTTATTTAACATAATATATTTTATCTAAGCCACCTCAGATTTGTCGATGACATTGTTCTTATTAGCAGAAATCTAAATGAACTCCAGAAAATGCTAACAGAACTGAATTACGCTTCGCGAAAAATCGGCCTCAATATGAACTATAGTAAAAAATCCTTAGCAACGATCAGGAAACTCTCACAGTAGGAAATTAGGACATTGAGTTTGTGGACAACTATCTGTATTTGGGACATACATTAAGCTGGAAAAAGAAAATTAATCAGCAGAAATTAAGGGAATAATTGCTCTGATATGGGCAGCTTTTGGTAAATTGCAACATATTATGAAAAACAGAGAAATTCCTATAACCTAAAGAGAAAATATATGAAAGCTGCGTTCTCCCGGTGACAACCTATGGTCTAGAAACGATGGCACTCACATAAAAACACGCTGAAAACAACCAAAGGGCAATGGAAAGAGCAATGCTTGAAGTGTGTCTTAAGGATAATATACCAAACGTAGAAATAAGACGAAGAACAGGAATAATGGATGTTTTAAAGAGAGCTGCACAATTAAATGGCAATGGGCTGGACACGTTGCCAGGCAGGATGTGGAAAGATGGGCAGCAAGAGTCGTAAAATGGAGGCCAAAACAAACTAAAAGGAGCGTTGGTAGACCTCAAAGACGATGGATTGATGATATAGAGAGATTGCTGGCAAAGGATGGATAAGATTGGCACAGAACAGGAAAACATGGAAGAATATTGTCCAGGCTATGTCCAGGAGTGGACTAATAAAGGCTGAGAGAGAAAGAAAGATACTTTTACGCATTTTGTACAGTAATGCACTACATTATAGACCTTAAAATCAAACAGTAATAGACCCTTTTACAGCATAGCAACAATTACAGCATAGCAACCATTACTTCATAAAAACACAATTTAAGAAGAACAAAAAAAGTTTATTTGAACAGTGTGACTATAAACATTAAAAGAACAACTCTGTAAGTTAGAAAAAGTTATAACTTTTAACCCCGCTGTATCAACCAATTTTGGCTAAATATTTTTTTTATTTGCCACAATTCCTACAGGAACTTCTTGGGTTAGTCCCAGTTGGACATTGTAAAATATCCTTTCGGAACTTTTTATTTTATTACCAATGCTTTCTTCCACGTACTTAGCTACGCGTGTGGATCGACAACCCGCCGTTTGAGAACTTAAATTTAAAAGCCACTGTCGGAAAAAAAGTGGCAGATATTCTTCTTAAACAATGACGCTGTAGCATCAGGAAGATTTAAATACCCGAAATTTTGTAAAATTTTTTTGCAAAATTATGAAGCCAACTGGCTGTTCTGTACATTTTCCATAACAATAAAACAAAAAAACATCGATTGGTAATTATATATTTTTCTTTGTTTTGGTATCGTGAAACATTACAACCAACATTGTTCCGGTATCTTCTACATCTTCAGTTGTTAAACTGCATAATTCTGCACGCCTACATGCAGCATTCAGCCATTTTGGCATTTTAAGTTAGTTATCTTATATTGAAATATATTGGTTTTTTCATTGATTTTTTTCCCATGCTTTGATCATAGAGTATGTACCCCAAAAAAACTAGAAGCTTTAAGAATTTTTTGCCTAAAGAAAATAACAAAATAATTACCTATGTACATTGTAAATATTTTAACCATATAAAATAGGTTACCTTTTCGTAAAAATCAGTCAGCATAACCTTTTTCTTTAAATCTCTTGAAGTTTCTCCAGTCGCAAAACATATTATACACTTTTCATACCTTTCTTTAGATTTCACTGGAAGTAAACAGGAAGAAGTCGCTGCTTTTAAGATTTTTTTTTCGAGTCGTTTTCATTAGCCATTTTGATAATTATTTTTAAAAAAAATCGATTATCAAAGATGAGTTTATGTGGATGCCGTCAACCGCTATCAATTACAAAAACAACATCCTGTTTAGGTTTAGATTGCCAAGTTACTAGACATCAGACTACTATCTTTTGTTAGATTTTCCTAGTAACTATTATTATTTTTAAAACTGATTTTAATATAAAATGCAAAATTGGCAATTATTAAAATGTTAAAAGATAGTATACCCACTGTCAGAAAAGTGATTTTATTTGACTCGTATGGTTAAATTTCGCTTCGCTCGGTTTAAAGATACCATGCTTCTCAAGAAAATTCTACTTTTCGGTTCTTAATACGTAAAATACTATAATAACAAAACCCAAAAAATTTTTTTCAAACATTTGTTTTCGTAACCTTGAGAATATACTGAAAATTGATATTTGATGAATATCCATAATACAATAACAAGATCAACAGAAAATCCCTTAATTCCTTTTTTAGCATTAATTGCGTTTCTTCTACTTTTGTGTGCTCTAACATCAACAATGCGTAGCAGCCTATCAGTTAAAAACAAACAAAAGGCTTAAAAAAGTTACGCGTAACTTTATTATTCTATACATATATTTGGGATTCAGAGAATATTAAAAGCTAGATTTTTTTGGGAAGAATTAAACATTCATTGATTCATTGAAAAAAGTTGTTTATAAAGGGTGTCTCAACAAGAGCGCCGGAATTATTATTAAAAAAAAACACATTTTTTCGAATTAAGCACACATTTATTTTTCCCTTTGGGAAGAGAAATAGTTGGGATTAAACATGAAATACCACATCCGGCAAATGGCCACCACGAGACCTCTGACAAACGGTCATTCTCTTCATAAAATTTTTGGATAATGTTTTCGCATACCTGTGGCTCTATTTCAGAAATAACGCGCCGTATCTCTTCCTTTAGGCGTCTAATTTTTTGTGGCTTGTTCACATACACCTTTTCTTTGTACCCCAAAGAAAGTAGTCCATCGGCGTTAGATCGCATGATCTTGGTGGCCAATTTTTATCGCCAAACCGAGAAAAAGACACGGTCTGAAACTTGGTCCGCAGAAACTCTATTGTTTCGCGAGCTGTGTGGCAGGTCGCACCGTCTTGTTGAAAAAAAAAACACCCACATCAATTCGATCCAATTCAGGCCACAAAAACTCGGTTAACATTTCGCGATACCGGGGACACCATTAACAGCGCATTTCCAGCTGCATTTTCTAAGAAATATGGACCAATCAGTCCGCCAGCCCATAATGCGCACCAAACAGTTACTCACGGTGGATGCATTGGCTTTTCCAATCACACGAGGATTTTTAGCACCCCAAATTCTGCATTTCTGCTTATTCACATACCCGTTTAGCTGAAAAAAGCGCCTCATCGGAAAAATTTATTTTCGAAAAATCCACATTAATTTGTTGGTGCTCCAACACCCAATCAACGAATCCACGGCGCGGCATGGTCCCGGGTTAAGTTCCTGCGTCAGTTGAATCTTGTACGCATGCAGATGCAGATCTTTTTGTTAAAATTCGTTGCAGGGTGGGGCCCGGTAATGTTCATCTGACCACGATGCCGAATGGAAGTGCCTGGATTCTGCCACACTCTCCCTCACTGCGGCTATGTTTTCGATGGATCGACAAGGACGGGGCGAACAGGAGTCTTCTTATCCATCAATGTAAATTTCGTCTCAAATTTTTTAATTAAGCGGCGAACTGTCGACTCATTTGGTGCATTGTTGCGACCAAAAAAATACACGTAATCTGCGAACTGTTTCCGCCGAACTTTCCCCATTTTTGTAATGTGTTTCACAAAAATTAAAAAGTTGTTCGTTTGAATAGTGCCCATAACTTTTTAAACGCGTGGTATGTACATGACAACTGTCAAAAATAAACATTGAATTACTCGCACAAACAAAATGGCGGCAAAATTTAACCAAGATCTTGTTGGGGACACCCTATGTTCTAAATAATTTCAAGTTAATTTGGCATGCACGGTGCGATAATGGTAGAAGAATACTTTGATATTAAATATTTTCACTACGTTTGTTGGTACTAAAAATTTTGGGAAAATTAAATGGGCATTTCTTTAAATCAAGTATTTTAAGGCCCCTTTTTAAATAAGCCTTAGACTGAAACGTATTTTTTTTGCTTTTTTAGTGCTAATTACAGTAATTTTCCTAGTTACGTAGAGTAGATATAAAATCCCTTTTAAAAAAATATTTTTTATTGTCTTAAGAAAAATAGACTTTAACCTGTAAAAAGTATTAAATGCTATTATTTCAATAGGTTTAACTCCTTATTCGTAAAAATTTGCTTTATTTCATAATTTAGGCACCTATGATGCATGCTTTGTTGCCTTCGTATACAGGGTGTAAAAAGTATAATGCTCATAATTTTAATGAACGATAGTGGAACTCAAAAGAAGTAGACAAGCTCATATAACATATGTGTCAAAACTTGTGACAGATTTTTGTCTAAACGATGTCAAAGTTTGAACTTTGAAAGCAATTATTTCTGAAAACCCGAAACTTTTGTCTTAATTGCTTATCAGTAGATTCATTTACTAATAAAATAAACTAAGTTTTACATCTTTCAATCTACAAATAAAAAAAATAAATAGTACTATTAATAATTTTTCCCCCAGTTTAAAACGTAAAAAACAACTTGCAACAGAGCTACCTAGCTAGAAGCTTTGTGTACTCAGTTGTAAATACGTGAACACCGGTCGCGACCTTTTTGGTTGTTTTTAAATCGAAAAAAAATGCAAATATGTTATAAATTTACACCTGTAGTGTCCAAGAGTTTTGAAAACGAGATGTGTGCAACCGAGAAATCTTATTCTTCAAGCAAAATAAAAAAGTGCTGTTTTAAAACATAATAATTTGTGCTCTAAAAATTAATATTTAGCCTATTTGTGGTGAGTACAATTATTTTTTAATTACAAATGTTAACCAAACAATAATGTATTGGTTTTTACATAAATTTAATTTCAAATTAAATATGAAAATAAATTGCAAGAAGTAATTTTTATTATTTGTATATAAATAAACATCTTCTTAAAAAAAGTGTAAATATCCAAAAGTCTCAAAAACGTTCGACTCGCTTCTACGAAACGGGCGCGGTGTTGCCAATATTTTTACACTTTGAAAGGCCTTATTTCAAAAACAGTTAACTTTTGACCCATATGTTTTTGGCTTTTTCGACATGTTTTGAGCTCCACTATCGCCCATCAAAATCGTGAGGATCATACTTTTTACACCCTGTATGTCTTTATGATATTCCAAAAAAGGTATTTTTGGAAAAATAGTTTAATGGTTGTTGCTTTAAAAATTGGACATATTAATATATCCTTGCTTTATTTCAAAATATTATTATTTTATATTTATTTTAAATTGGTCACAATTCAATTTTTCCAAATAAATCCACCTTAGAATGTATAAAAAGTTTTGGCAGAAAATTCAATTTTTTTAGGCTTAAAAAATGTATAATATATTTTAACAAAACCTATTGAACCCCGTTATGATAAAAAAATATATGTGATGTGTCTGAAGTAGATCTACCTTCATGAATTTTTTCATAATTTTTAAAAGGTTGATAAAAGGTCAAAATATTTGAGATCTTGTTTTTTTTCGCTATTTGTCGATATTTCTTAAAAAAAAACTTTTAATTTTATTATCATTTTTTTATTTTTGTAAAGAATAGAAATTTTTAATAATTTTTAAATAAATAAGTAAACAAAAAAAATAAAATGAAATTTATTTGAGTATTACTAGAAAGTAGAGGCAAAGGACTGCAATTTTCATATGAAAAATGGGTTTTATCCGGGTTTTGTGCTCGTGGAGACACTATGCGAAGTTTAAAAACAATTGGAAAAAACTCATTTTCCATATGACAAAAACCCAGTGACCTTTGAGGGTGATTTTAAGAGGTTGGGGGAAGGTTTTTCAGTTTTATGCTTGTGGAAACTTTGGATCAACGTGTTAACCCGGATACTCCCGAAATTATTTTTTTTTAAGTTTATTTTTTTACTGTAAATGCTTCACTTGCGGCGTAAAAATTATGTTTTTATTATATTTTTTTATAAGTACAGTGGTTTTTTTAGATATCAACCGTCCGTTATAAAGGCCAGTGGCAGTATAAGGGGCTTCAAAGACTTTTAAAGGATGTTATTTTTGTAGGTCTATTTGAATTTAAAAAAAAACTAGAAACAGTAAAAAATGTATTTCTTTAAAAAGCAGGACAATAATAAATGAAACAAACCTTACTGACTATGATATGTGGAAAGCAGTTTTGGGATGCAATCCTACATCGCATTTATTGCACCGAAATTGCACTTTTTGTGGTATAAACGGCTCTAATCTGATTTTCCTGATAAATAATAAGATGGTCTCTTCCATCATACCGTGAGTATTCTCTGTCATCCACCCTAGGGTGCAAAGGTCCTCGCTTGGTTGTTTTTATGTGTTTCCAAAATTCCTTTTGCGATGTATCTTCTAAATGCATATTGGTCCATTTTTCCGCCATAATGACGATGGAGTTGCCAAGCGTTTTGAAATGCCATGTCTTAGCCATGACTAATCAAGGGAAAGTACCATTTTTTCCCTCTTATGCTTACCCGATATAGAATATTTTGGTCAGCTCTATCTACCCCACCCATATTTTGATTGTATGTCTTGATCAATTTGGGTAGGGGCACATTTATTTTTTTCTTTTCTTTTTGTGAAAATCGCGAGACACTGTTAACAGGAAATACAGACTCACAGTTTGAAGCCATGGTGACCACGTTGTTATCATTCCAGCGACAAACTATGATATTTTCCGTTTTTTCCAAAGCATATTCAAAGAAGCCTCTTTCTTCTCCTTTCAGATCTTTATTGGATTTTATTACAGGAACCGTTAATCTGTTTTCTCTTAGAGTGCCAGTTGCTTTGATACTTCTGTCTTTTAGGACTAAAAGCAAATCCCAAGAGGTAAAAAAATTGTCAAAAAAAAGATGAAATGGTAAACGACCTTTCTCTGACATTAGTTTGTCAACAAAAGTTAAAACGACGTTCGCCCCAAACCTAAATCCTTGACCGTTCATCTAGTTTCATCGTCGAGCCTTGATAGGTTCAAACCACTCAATATAACCTTTGTGGTCTGTCCCCATCCAAAACTTGTAGCCCCATCTAATTGTTTTGCCTCTAATAAATTGTTTCGAGCCATGACGTCCAAAATACGGTATCATCGACTCGTCGATACTATGGTTTTGTTTAAGTGGGGCAAACTCTAAAAACTTTTTATTTAGATGTTCAAGAAAAGGTTGGATTTTTGAGAACTTATTATTCAAATCCAAACTATGGTTGTTGTTACAATGTAAATTTTGCAGGATAAAATTGAATCGGTTTCTTGAAATAGCTTCGCATACAATCTTATGATTTCCATCAGAGATATTTTCCCAGTATAGTGGTCTTCTTGAAACAGCACAATAACCACTATAAATCAGAACTCCAAAAAAGCATTTTAACTCGTCTTTAGATACATCACCAGTTCTATTATGTTGTTCAGCATACCTATTAGTATATACAGTTAAAATGTCCCACAGTTCTTCATCGAAAAAAAAGTAGAATATATCTATGGGTGACCAATTATTTTTGGGACCAACCTCGTGGCGCCAGATTGGTAACGTATCTGTGATTTCCTCTTGAATCCAGTCATTATTCCTTCGCTTTTTCTTATACTTCGTAAAACTGGACAGGGGAATATCATCATCACTATCTTCAGAATCATCCTCATCTATGTCATCAATATTTGTTTTGAAAATAGTTTCAGCCTGCGAATTCAGTAAACTACCTGAAATAATAATAAAAAAAGTACGATAGTATAAATCAAAATGTTTGTTACGCATGCACCTTCTTTTGAGACACCCTGTATAAAGATTATTATAAAAATTATTAGGTTGGAGTGAGTGATAAATAAAAAATAACGAATGAAAAAATAACTTGTGTGTGAGAAAAAAAGGCAAGACAAAAAAACCAATTACCTGGAAGGTTATCCATGGTAACATTTTCATCATCACCAGAGTCCTCATCTGTAACATCCCCATTAGCGTTTGTTGGTGGTAGGACCACTATTGCGTCAGGTATCCTAGCATCGTCATCAATATGTTCAACCTCTTCCAATAACTCATTTAGAGTTAACGGTTTTCAATACCTAAAAAGTAGCATAAATTACCACTGGCCTTTTAAAAGGACAGCATTGTTTAAGATTACATTGCTGCCATACATATGTAAAAAGTTTTAAATATTAAGTATTATAAATTCAACTGTTTTGTATTCGTATTCATAAATAAACGTTATAAATCTACAATAACAATAAAGTATTTCTTACCATTTCTTGTCCATGACAGAATCAAATAAACTTAACGAAAAACACGCGTCTCTATAACCAAACAAACAACACACTGTCACACGTCAAAAGTTTAAGGAACTTCTTAAACAGAACAGTTATAGTAGCGACATCTCTGTGAAAAAATTCCAAGATTTCGAGAAATATCGTTTTTGTTAGTGTCCTTTTAAAAGACCAGTGGCAGTATCTGGGTTAAGAACTATCACTATGCAAAGTTTGAAGATAATTGGCCGAAACCCATTTTCCATTAAAAAAAAACCCAGTGACCATTAGGGTGGTTTTGGGGTATTGGGGGGTTTTTGGGTTTTGTGCCCCTAGAGACTTTTGATCAGCGTGTTGAAAACTATTAGTATGCAAAGTTTAAAAACAATTGGCCGAAACTCATTTCCCGTAAGAAAAACCCCTTGTGACATTTGAGGGTGATTTTAGGGGGATTAGGAGGAGTTTTTGGGTTTTATGCCCGTGGTGACTTTTAATCAGTGTGTTAAAAACTATCACTATTCAAAGTTTAAAAAAAATGATTAAACCCATTTTTTATAGAAAATTGCGGAATTCTTTTAAAAAAATTCTCTTAACCAGTTGATCCTAAATCTTTTTAATTAAAAAGTTATTAAAAAAAACTTCTATTTCTTAAAAAAAATAAAAAATATAATAAAATTGAAAGTTTTTTCCCAAAAAAGTATCGAAAGACAGCAAAATTTTGGATTTTTTGACCCCCTATCACCCTTTCAAAAATTATGAAAAAAAATCAAGATGCTAGATCTACTAAAGGCATATCACAATTATTTTTTCTAATTATAGGCTGGGTTAAAAAAATATTTAAAATTTTCAAAGCCTAAAAAAATTTTTTCGCCAAGAAATTTGGAAAAAAATGCTTTATCCGCGCATCAAAGACCTTTATTCTGGCGCATGCAGAACTGAAAACCTCTTTAATGCGGCTACGAGATAAAAAACAAAAACGAAAATCTTTACGATTTAATAAACTACTTAACACCCACGTAAATAATAATTAAAAAAAATTAAAAAGCACGTTTTTTTGTCAACAAGTCTAGCTGGGTGAGATTTTAAAAAGTGGAACAGCAGATTACACCCCTCCCCCCTTGTGCGCCAAGGCCCTTTAATTTTAAATTGACTTTCACTCAAACAATTTTTTTTTGTTTGAGCACCATTAGAACCAATCGTCTCTCGTCAAATCCCGTAAAAAACTTAAATTTATGTTACATTTTCGTGCTTTATTTAAATTTCAGATAAGGTATTGGCCAGATACATTATACAGAAATTTAAATTAAAGCACCTCGGGACCTAATTATTGTCAAACTTGTGATTGATAAACGTGTCATTGTTTATCTGTTGTTTGCGTTAAATCCCATAAGAATCGCAAAGTATGATATTACCGATATTGTAATCCAGTAATGATGTTGTTAAATTTTATTTTTTATTTTTGCATGCACACTTATTTTTAAATGTGTATATTGTTTGAAAAAGGTATAAAGAATTTTTTTATTTATGCAGAAATAAGCCAAAATACCTCCAATATTACCTTTATTTTTACTTTACTCTTGCCATACAACTAATATAAAATAAATTACACATTTTTGAGGTAGTTTTTATCCTATAACAGGAATTTTAAAATAGGGTATTGAATATTGTATCCATATTTAAGCATAATTTATCTACCCAAAGCCATTTGTGTTTATAAAATAAATATTTGACACCCATTTTTTAATGAGGCCTATGGGAAATAAATGATATAAAATGGACCCCATTAAGTTTTTTTTTTCCTTTATTTGGATTTTTAATAAATAAAATGGTAAATAAAACGTTTGCAAAAAACATTGATTCTTATCGAATAAGTATAGTACATTCATAAATGTAAGAGGTTTTATAAAAAAAATAAAATATAAAAATTATGTTTAAGTTTAAGCAAGTTTTTAATTTTATTAAAAATATTTAACTTAATCCATTATAATGTATTTTTTAAAAATTAAAACTTTTTAATTATAGTCCTTATATGTATTTATTGATATGGTGGTTAGCTTTTCATAATGTATGGATAATTTTTAAATAATAATAGAAATATCTATATTATGAAAAAAGCAAAAAATTGTTTTAAATTTAAATTTATTTTTTTAGAATTTAAATTTAACTCAATGTATCATATAAAAGTCAGAACAATTTTACAATATTGGATATGTTTGTCATTAAAAAATATCAAAAGAGAGTAAACGTAAAAAAATACCTTTTAATTGTTTGCATTGTTAGGGCATTTTTAAGAGTTGTAAATTAATAATGTTAAAAATGTTGAAAACATAATTAATTAAAATTTTACTACTTAAAATTTGTATTTAAAATTTTTATTAATCTTTTTAAAATCCAATACGGTATATTATTTTTATAGTTGGTATATGTACTATATTTGCTGTTTAATAAAGACTTTACTTTTACCTGTTCATGCCAGCAAAAGTAACTAGTGATTTTTTTATAATATTTTTTTTTCTTAAAAAATTACACTTTCTTAGAATTATTTGAAGCTAAAACATTCTAGATATTTGATTACCAAAAACAGATTTATTAGAAAGTCCAGAAAGTTTATAGGAAAGTATGAAAAATGTTTTTGCTAAAGTTTTGGATTTCAGTAAGCTGTGTGCCCAATGGGTGCCGCATTTGTTAACAATGACACAAAAACTTATTCGAATGCGACACTATCAGCAATATTTAAAGCGTTTTATAAGGGATAAAAAGAAGTTTGTGCATCGTATCATTAAACTGATCGGCCAAGAAGTTATTATCCCAACCAGACTATTATTGTTACCGTTTGAACTATCAGGCTGAAAATTTTTGAGGATTGGGTTTACAAGTTTATTTTTAAAAAAGTAACCACCCTTTATCATCGGACTCTCAAGAAAAACATTGTGAAAATCCGTTAATGATAGTGAAAATGGTTGCAATACCTTATCTTATAATTATTAAATTTAAAATTAATATTTTTCGACACTATACCCCTTTCGTTTATACATTTTGATTTATACTTTATACATTTATACATTTATACATTTATACATTTATACATTTATACATTTATACATTTATACATTTATACATTTATACATTTATACATTTATACATTTATACATTTATACATTTATACATTTATACATTTATACATTTATTTCATTTAACACATTTACATTTTTATACTTTATCATTTAACATTTTATACATTTATACATTTATACTTTATACATTTATACATTTAATAATTTATACATTTAACATTTTATACTTTATACTTTTTTTTATACATTTTACATTTAACATTTATACATTTATACATTTACCCCCATTTATCATTTTTTCCCCTTTTTACATTTTTACTTTTCCCTTTTACATTTATACATTTATACATTTATACATTTATACATTTTCCCCTTTTACATTTTATTTATACATTTCATACATTTTACATTTTCCCCTTTAAAACATTTTACATTTTTAATTATACATTTTCATTTATACATTTATACATTTATATTTTTTAAATTTTTACATTTATTTCATTTATACATTTATACATTTTACAAATGCATTTATACATATATAATTTATACTTTTTACATTTTATACATTTATACCCATACTTTTTTTACATTATACATTTTCATATATTTATACATTTTACATTTATACATTTTACATTTATACATTCTAAATTATATTTTACCCATTCTTTTTATACATTCATACAATACATTCTTTTATTTCTTTCCTTTTTAATTATACATTTTCTTATACATTTATACATTAATACATTCATACATTCATACATTCCTTCCCCTTCTTTCATTTATACATTCATAATTTAAACATTTATAGGTTCTTCATTCATACATTCCCATTATAAATTCATACATTCATATTTCATACATTTAACCCCTTTCATACCTTTACATTCTTGCATTCATACAGTTTTTCCATACATTCATTTCTTTACATTCAATTACTTCCTTCATTTCTACACCACATTTTTATATCTAACAAACACATACATTAACCCTTTATACATTCCCTTACAATACATTCAACATTTTACATTCAACAAAACATTCCTACATTTAAACATTCATTTATTTATATATATTCATATATTCAAACATTCATACATTTAAAATTTAATTTTAAACTTTAATTTTTTCATTTTTAAATTTTACGGAAATTTTTTGAAAACTACATGTCATAAAAAGAAAAGGGGGAAAGGGATATCAGTAAAAACCCTTTTAAAAAACCCTTTGATTAAAAGAAAAAATTTAAATATGGGGTTTGTGATTTCGTTAAAAAATAATCTCTTTTTGAAAAAAACATACTTTTAAAGAGATAAACATATATATATATATATATATATAAAATTATATATATATATATATTTTTTATATATTTTTATATATAAAAAATTTATATAATATATTATAATTATAATTATCTTTATCATTTATACATTTATACATATACATTTATCATTTATACATTTACATTATACATTTATCATTCATACTTTTAACATTCTTTACATTTATAACATTCATACATTAACATTCCTTTTTAATTCATAATTCATAATTCAACATTTAACATTCCCTACATTTATACATTCATACATTTATACATTCTACATTCTTACATTCATACATTCATACATTCAACTTTTAACATTCATACATTTATACTTTTATACATTTACTTTTCTTATTTCATACATTTATAATTCTTACATTTATAATTCATTTTATCATTTATACATTCACTTTTAACATCATACTTTTAACATTCAACTTTTCATACATTCATACATTCTAACATTCATACTTTATACTTCTTTATTTATAATTCTACATTCAACATTCATACTTTATACATTATACATTTATACATTATACATTTAAACATTCATTAATTTAACATTATTACTTATTTAAAGACAATTAAAATTTATTTATAAAAATTCATATTTTATTCCCCAAACATTCATTACATTTATACATTAATACATTTAAAATTCTTTTAAAACTTTAAAAATACATTATAATTTTAAAAAAATTATATCTTAAGATTATACATGACTAATTTAAAGAAATTTTCCAAGAAAAAAGTTAATTTTTCCCTTAAAGATTAAGAGAAATGACAGTTTATATAAATTCGCCAACTCTGGACTTGAAACTATAAAAATATAACTTATGTCAGTAGTAATGGGATTGTTCATAAAAACATATTATGAACTAACTTATATACACATGCCATTTTAATAAAAAAATAATGTCAAATGAAATACGATAAAATACAAAATGCTTAAGCGCACGACGTACGCCACGCGTTAAAGTGTGTGATGGAAGACGGGAAAGAGCATAATGTGATGTAACACGATGGAGTAGGAGGGGGTACATTATTAAGTATGACTATTCGAACAGCCAGAAAAGTAAGGCAGACGTCGTTGTGGCATCTATCAATAAAGCCGCGAGCAAAAAGCTAAAAATACATTATAAACAAAACTAACTATAAAATCGTAAAATATTATCGAAAAATAAAACTTCTTTAACAATCTGGTAGATAATATTAGGAGCTAAAAGGGCAAACAAAAATAACGATGCGCTTTTATTTTGCGAGTAAAAGAGCCTGTTTAGGAATAAATCATTTTTGTCCTTAAAGGAAGTGTAAAGATTTAAATCTCCTTACAAGAAAAGCGTTTTAGGACAAGAAGATTTAACCCTTCTCATTAACATTTATATTAAAAGAGAAAGATTTTCACAACTAAAAATAATTTACTTGCTCCAAAATAACCTTTTATTTATAACTCTAATAAATTTAGGCAGCAATTATTTTCTTAAAGCCAGGTAATTATAAATATTAACTTTATTATATATTTTACCATTTAAGCGACGCGACGATTAACTGCCATTTTAGAAGGATTTATTTTCAGTTATTACAACAGTAAATTATAGGTAGCTAGCTACACGATTTTGATTGTCTTATTTTTTCCGTTTTCGCGGGGAAATATTCATACATTCGATACATGCGACAAGGACGTCTGTCCTATCGTGCCTGGCCGTTCGGATAGCCATACCTAATTATGTGCTTCCTCTCTCATGCCGTCGGGTCACATCAAAGAACGTCTTCCGCGCTCCTTTTACGGTCACACATTCTACGCCGCACTGCGCTTAAGCATTTTTCTTTTATCGTGTTTTATTTGTTAATAGTTTTTTAATGCAACTAGCGTTTGTGAATGAATTTGTACACATTTTTATATAGAGTTTTATTTCCCCTTTTAACTCCTCAGGGAATAAAGTTTTAAAAATACTACATTATTCTGGATAAGCAGAAGCCTAATTACCAACTTTTATATATAAAGCTTCAAAAATGAATATTTTTCTATACGAAATTTTATCTTTATTTTAACTTCTGATGTGTGGAATTCCGAAATTGTTAATACAGATATTTTTTAGCAATGATTAATAGTCTACATACCAATTGTCATAAATCTAACGAGAGAACGGTCCGAGGGTGCATCGAGTTATGAGCTTCCACTTCGCGTGCTTATAGTGTGGGTAGGTACAGTTACGGCCATTAAATCTTGAGTAAAAAATTTTCAATTTATCTTGTTTGTCAATTTTTTTAAATCTTTTTTTAAACCTTTTTTCTTTTAATTACTTTTACATAAAGCAAAAAGAAAAAGAAAATAGTTATATTTAATAAAAACTAACAAATTGATAAATTTAAAATTAAAAATTTTTAAAAAATTTTAAAAAACCCTTCCCCTTTCAAAAAAAATTTTTAATTTTTTTTATTTTTTGGGTTTTGGGGTTTTCTAAGACGGGTTTTTCCCCAGGTAAAAACCCCCAAAAAACCCCTTTTTGCCCGGGGTTTCCTCTTTTAATTTTTTTTTTTAAAAAAATTTTTAAACCTTTTTTGGGGTTTTCCTTTGGGGTTTAAAAACCTTTTTTTTTTTTAAAATTTTTTTAAAAAAATTTTAAACTTTTTTAAAATTTTAAAAATGGTTTTTTTTTGGGGGAAAAAAAAACCTGTTCCCCCATATTCACACTTAGGGGGGTTTTTTAAAATCTTTTACAGAAACGGGTTTTCTAAAATTAATCTTTACAGAAAGGGGAAAAAAAAGCAAATTTTTGGAAACCCCCCAACCCCAAATTTTGGAAAAAATTACCTAAAACGGGGGGGGATTTTTTGATAATTTTTCCGGGGAAAAATTCAAAAAAACGTTTTTTCAAAAAAGGGTTTTTCCCCCCCAAAGAGGTTACAAAAACTATTTTGAAACCCGGCCTTAAGGCCCGACCCGGGGTTTTTTAAAAAAAAGGGTTTTAAAAAACCTTATGGATGGGGATTTTTAAAACCCCAAAATTTTATAAATTTTAAAAAATTAGAATTTCCCCCAAAATTTTAAATTTTTTTTTGGGTACTACCCAAAATTTTCCCCTTTGCCCCCAAAAAGGGCCCCTTTTTTAAACTAAAAATTACTCTAAAGAGTTTAAAAATTTTTTTTGGAAAAAAAATTTTTCCCCTTTTTTAAAAAACCCCTTTTTCCCCTTTTTTAAAAAAATTTTGGGGGCATTAAAATTTAAGAAAATATAAATTCTGCGGGAAAATTTTTAAAATTTGGGGGGTTTTTCCCCCGCAAAAGGAAAAAAGGGTTAAAAAGGTAAAAAGGGAAAAACCCCTTTTCCCCCAAAAAAAAAAAAACCCTTTTTAAAAAATCCCCCTTAAAGGGGATTTTTTAAAAGTTTTAAAAAACCCAAAAATTTTCCCCGAAACCCTTTAAAAACCCGGTTTTTAAAAAATTTTTTTTCCCCAAAATTTTTTTGGGGGTTGGGGAAACCCCGAAAATTTTTGAAACTTTGAAATTTTTTTTGGAAAAAATTTTAAAGGTTTTTTTAAAGGGAATTTTAAAAACCGCCCTTTATCAATTTCAAACCCAAAATCCAAAAAATTTTTATTAAATTTTTTAAAAATTTTAATTTTGGGTTTTGGGGGTTTTCCCCCAAAAAAAAAAAACCCGGATACCCCCTTTGGGGAAAAAAACCCCCAAAAAAGGGAAAAGGGGGAAAAAATTTTGGAAAAAGGGGGAAAATGTTTTTTAAAATCCCCGTTTCCATTAAAAAAATTTGGGTTTTAAATTAAAAAGCAGAAGTAAAAGGGGAAAACCCCCAAAAAAATTTGGGTTCCCGCCCCAAAGAAAGGGCCAATTTCAAAAAATTTTAGGGGAAGGGGGGAAAATTTTTTTGGGGGATTAGGGGGAAAAAAAAAGGGAAAATTTTATAAAACTTTGGGGTTTTATGTGAAAAAAAATTTTTTCCTTTTTTTCCCCAAAAAAATTTTTTTTTAGGGAAAATTTAAAATTTAGGTTTTTTTAGGAGAAAAGGGCTAATAATCAAAAAAATTTTTTAAAAATTAAAAAATTGGGAAAATTTGGGAAAAATTTAGGATTTTACCCAACATTCTAACATGTGGGAAAGGGTTTTTTTTTGGGGGGAAATCTTGGTTATTGTTTGGCTAAAAAAGGGGGTTTTTTTTTATCATCTTTGATAACTTAAAAAAGTTTTCTTTTTTTTTCTATGAATGCACATTAAATTTTTTTCTTAAAAATATCTTCTACGTTCCATTAATTATTTTATTTTTTTAGGAAAAACTGTTTGGTTTTTTTAAAAAGGGGGAAAGTTGCGGGCTCTAAACAACTAATTTTAAATTTAAAAAAAAAAAATCAGATCGAAGTCGGTTGACGCTGGGGGGCTCCTGCTCGCCTATAAACACTCATCCCCCTTACTGAAAAAAAAAACTACACAACTAAACTGGGCAGATAAATTCTTCCAATTTATCCCCCCTCCCACCACTCCCAAAAAATGCGCCACGTGAAAACGGGGAAAGGGGGGTTTAGATGCAAACCACAAAATTTTATTGGGATTTTTTGAAAATTGGGGGGCCCCAAAAATTTTTCCCGGAGCCTCCTATGTTGATCGGGGCGCTTTACTGTATTACCTCCGCATTAAAACCCTTTTTTTTTTAAAATAACATACTCTTTTGCCCCCGCCACCTCAAACATTTCCAAAAACCCCACCTTCTGTCCTTTTGGGTATATTTTTTTTTTAAATCCGTTTCCTTTTTACCATATCCATTGTTGCACGACTGAAACACCTTTTTTTTTTGGTAAAAAATTTTATTTTCCCAAAATTGGTGGTTTTTTTGTAAATGGTAAAAAAAATTAATGCGTTGTTTTTATTTTTCGTTTTTTAAAAAAGGTTTTTAAGGCGGCCGGCTGGCAGCGCAATTCGAATATTTGCCCTTTCTTCGCCGTGCCTTCTAACCGATGTTAATTTTTTCCTTTTTTTCTTAACTCGATTTAAATGGTTTTTTAAAAAAAATTACTAAATTATTTCTTGTTCTTGATTCGATAGTTTGGGGCGACCAGTTTCGCTCTCTCTTAAAGGTGTTTGCTGCCTTTTTTAACAAAATAAAAAATATTCCTTGGGATTTTAAGCTTTTTACATCCCTTTTGCCCAAACCTCTCTTAATATAATGAATAATTAAAATTTTTTTATTCAAAATTAAGTTAGCATTTTAAAATTTTTAAAACACTGACAACGGAACACTTGTTTTTTATAACTTTTTAAAGGTATTTATATTCAGTAAAATTGGGATAAGCCCATTTTACGAAAGGGAAAAAAATTAAAATTTTAATGGCCTATTAAACAAAAACTCCAAAACTGTAGGTACTAACTCGGTTTCGTTTTCGAGAAATCGCCTTCCAAAAAAAGGCATCCAATTTGTACGTTTTAATTAATAAAGGTGCGTAAAATTTATTTTTCAATTTCTCGAATTTTTTAATAATAAGTTATAAATTTTAACAAAATTTAAAAAACAAAACAAAACATTGACAGGACTCGAGCCTGTACCATCTAGACGGTTCTGGTTAGTTTAACTAACCAAGTTCTCAAAACTTAACTAAAAGACTAACCCAAAAATTTTCCCTTTTTTTTTGATTGTTGTGATTTAATAATAAATTTCAGGATATGGTAGGCTGTTTCTTTCCCCTCGTAGCACATTTTGCAACTTGGGTTTGGGGCCCTACCCCCCAAAAAATTAACCTATTTTTTTTGGGGAAACCCATTTGTTCATAAAGGGGGGGGATGGGCCAGGTATTTCTTATTCTGACCATTGGGGATATAAAAATTTTTACTAATATTTTAGTCAGTGTTAATAACCGTTTTTTCTTTCGTTTTAAAAAATTTTTTAAAAAATATAACTATGTCCCCAAAAAACAGGGTTTGAAAAAAGTGTATGAAACTTTTAAACGTAGAGTTTAATTAAACAAAAACAAAAGAAACCTTTTCTTACAAAAAATCCCAAAATCATCGATGGGAATTTTTATTGGAAAAAATTGAACAAAGAAAAAAACGTAGTGATTTTCAATCTCACCTAAGACAATGGGGATCGGACCCAATAAAGGAAAATATATTGTCTTTATGAAACGGATTCTTCCTACCT
>JAHBCN010011525.1:0-28961 GCA_019359885.1 Listronotus oregonensis
ATTACATTAAAAAGTACATTCATTATACCAACTTATAATTGCTTTATTTTTTTTCATTAGATTCAAAAACTCAGCAAAGGTCTATGAACAGTCCTCTTGAAAATTCAGAAGAAATGGAGTCAATGCTAGATTCTTTGTATGGTGTTAAATGGCGAGTGAAGCAAGCTCACATACTATCATTGTCAGAACCAAAGAAAAAACAACCAGTATTGAATCAAGAGAAATTTTTGGCACCAAACACAGAAAGGTAACCATACCACTAAAAGTTAAACTAATTTTTTCTATGCTATACCTTTAAATGTCACATATTAGTCTTTTCTACAAAAAAAAATGTGTCTCTAGAGAAAACCGAATTAAGAATATAGTAATGTAAGGAGGATTTGAATACAATGCCTGTAACTTTTTATTTAACTGCAAGAAGTATGATTTTTAAGCTATTTGTCCGCTGCATATTCCCACTCTTAGCCTGTGTACTTTGGCCATCATGGGAGTTTCATAATGCATCTTATGCAAAAAATTCAGTAACATCGTCTTGAAATTTTGAGACATGTTCTCAGCGATTCAAAAGATTTAAGTGGTAATGAATCTGAACTATAAGGTAGATGTGGGAAACCCTTCTAATGCTTTTTTATGACCATTTAGTGGTTTATTGGTAATTGTTTAGAAGTGGCGCTCCAGACAAAACTCGGTAAAAAAATTTTTTTTGGACCATTTCTATTTTAGTCCATTGAAATGTTACATTTTTTTGGGCTAACTTTCCGTTTTTTAGGTTACACAATTTTATTGTAGGTATATGTTGTGGGGTCACTAGGAGCTTAACTCCAAGTTTGTGAGGTTGCAACCCTTGTCCCGCGGCCGCCATATTAGAAAAGGGGTGCGAACGCCTTTTTCGCGATATCTCCCGAACTATGCATCCTACAAAAATTTTGTAAGGACATAATTTGTAGCAAATCGCCTTGTCTACAATTTTGTTTATCTAACTTTTTTCAATAAAATAAGAAATAAAAAAGTTATTAACAAAAATATGAGAAAAAGTCGACCAGGTTCTTACTACTCGCAATAATCCGGTAACTATGAAACGTCTGCTTTAATTTTTTATTTTTATACATCGTTTTTAATATTTTTCTTAACATAACTATATTATTAATTACATAAATATTACCTGAAATTCATTAAAATTATGGAGAAACATCCTGAGTTAGCTAGCTAGCGGTACAGCGTTATTCCTCAGTGAGAATGAGAAAGTGGATCCAACTTTGCTCACTCTCGTTGGCGAACGTTTTTTCGTTGCTTTATTCGGCGGTAATAAAGATGATTCACTGGATACCATGAGAGAAAAACGCAGTAACCAAGAACACATTTAGTTTGTGATCACTTCCACCAACACAAGATGCCTGGACCATCCAAAAAAAGTAGAAAAGAATAGCTGTAAATAATATTAAAATATACAATTATCTCCAAGTTGAAAGTTATCCTTGGGAAATTTTAATTTTTGGGGATCCCCATAAAAAAATGCGCTACAGACTCTACCTCATAGGTGGTGGGGAAAAAGGGGCATTTTTAGGGAATTAATAATAATATAGTAAGGGTTAAAAAAAATATTAAAAACGATGTATGAAAATAAAAAATTAAACTAGACATTTATAGTTGGGGTTATTCAGTAGTAAGAACCTGGTCATTTTTTAAATCTGGAAACGCCTTAAATTTCTTAAATCCCCAAAAAATTTTAGGTCAAAAAAGTTGGTTGGAAAAAGTTTTAAAAATTGGTCCCAGGTCATTTGGTCGTGAAATGAAAAAAAAGAAAATTATATAACCAAAAAAGAAAAATTTTTTGGGAAATTTTCGATTTTTTTTTGTTAAAAATTTTTTTTTTGTCTTTTTAAAAAAAAATTAAATAAAAAAATTTGGACAAAGCTTTTCTAAAAAATTTGTCTTTACAAAATTTTTGGGGATGCATAGTTCAGGCGAAAACCCTTTTCACCCTTTTTTTAAATGGCGGCCCCGGGCGGGGAAAAACCCCCCAAATTTTGGGTTAAGCTGCTGGTGACCCCCCCCCCAAAATTTTAAAAAAAAATTGCGCCCCAAAAAAAAAGAAGGTCCAATGTAGCCTTTTAAAAGGACTATTTATATAATAAAAATTTAATTTGGGGAAAACTTTTTTTAAATTTTTTAAACAAAAAAATCGTTATTACCAAAAAAAAATCTGATTTGTTCTTTTTTTCTCTTAATACTTAAAGTATTTCTATGTTGTTTGGGTGGTTAAAAAAGTCTGGTTTGCCAAAAACCCACACCTGGGCGGTTTAAGCAGTTAGGGCCATCATCTACCGGATTGTCAGCATTTCTAAGTTAAATGGTCTGGTGTACTGTATTGGAACTAAGATTTTTTTTTAATTTTTACCGGTTTATCTTGTGTTTTAGGAAAAACAAACCCCCAATTAAAGAAAACCTACAAAAGAACCAAAACTTAGCCATTAAAAAAGTAAGTTTAGATAAATTGAGGAAACCTTTAGCACCGTCTCCATGGCTGGAGCGACTTAAGGGTTTGGTTGATTCAGATTCAGACAGTGACATAGAAAATACAAATGAAAAGACGAGAGGTATGGAACAGTTACCCCTTAAAACGGTTGGAAAAACACCCAAAAACGTTTATAAAATTAACAAATAAAAAATGGTGATTAAACCATAAATTGTCAACCTTTTAAAGAAACATCATACACCAAGTCTTTGGCACTCCCCCAAACCCCCAAAAATTAACCCCCAAACATTTACCGAAAATTTTTTCCAAAATTTTTTTTAAACCTTAAGTATCCCTTTTTGACGCTGAAACACTTTTTCATCGGTGAATATTATATTTTCTTTTTTTAGGGCTTCCGCGTGGCAGCGCAATTCGGATATTTACCTTATTCTTCGCCATGCCGTTCCAACCGATGCTGGGAAATTGCGTTTTGTTTTTCTTGTAACTACAGATTTAAATGGTTGGTTTCTTAAAACATTAACTAGATTATTGTCTGTGTAGTAATGTTAAGCTCTTCCGCCACATCCCTTTCTCAATTTATAAAATTTTTTATTTTTTATCCAAAGTTAAGTTTGCATTTTTAAAAAAATTTTTAGCCCTAAAAAAGGGCCTGTTCTTTTTTAGGTTTTTTAACAGGTATTTATATTCGTAGAAGGTGACATAAACCTATTTTTCAAAAGGGAAAAAAATTGCCCAAGATTTAAGGCCCCTTACTGTACATAGAAAAAAATTGTGTTTATTTTTAAATTTTTGTAATTTTTTTTTTTGCGATTTTTGTTGGGGAAAACTGCTGAAATCGTAATCCTGGTCTGATTTTATCTCATTCTTCTTTATATTTGCGATCGTTGTTGGGCTCAATGTTCTTGCGTCTGTGTCTCGCTTTATTACATTCTCAATTTGAAGTGCGGTTCCGTTTCTGACTTTTAGTTAAAAAAAGCCAGGATATTTAAAATTTTAGGCTGAGATTGTTTATAATATCCATTATATGGTAAAATTTTACTTTGCGGACACCACGCCGTTTTCTAATTTTTGCAACGGGGTTTTTGGGCGCGGGGGAGAATCTAAATTAGTTTTTTTTTTGGGAACCTTGGGTTTTTTAGTTATTTGGCCTCCCAAATGAACCCACTCAAAATGGCATTTTTCCAAAATTCCTTCTTCTTGAAACTGATTTCCATCAAGATGGAACATACACTGATTGCAATTATACAGCGTGTCCCCGCGTTCTTGCCCTAGGGAAAATTTTTACTGACATTTTAAAAAAAACATTTTGATGTAGAAAAGTTTCTTTTTTAAAAATAAAAATCCCCACGCAAAAAGTTTAAAAATACCAGCAGTATACAGAGTAGCGAAAAAAGTAAAATTTATAAGACTAAAATACCTTTTTTTAATATTCAAAAAAAAGTTATTTAAAGGAATTATTTAGAATTAATTTTTATATCTAATTACGAAATCACACCCCCTACGAAAAAAAGGGTATTTTTTTTTTACATTAAAAAATATTGTCTTTTTAAAAAAGGTAAATTTTTCGGACCTGGGAACTTGCAATAATACCGACTAAACACTGACATTATTTCTAGTCCAAAGTACAGGGTTATAAATTCAGTTTATCCATTTATCATTTTTGTTTATTATGCTTCAAAACTAACCAAAGGGAAAAAGAATTAAATTGTTTAAATTGTGGGTGACAACTACAAAACCTTTAGAGAAGCCGCTGATATTTTCAATGAAGGGCATCCTGAAATATCTGTATCTCATCAAACTGTTAGACACATAATGGCAAAATTTAAAGGTGTGAATTAGAAAACAGATTCAATAAAAAAAACAAGTTCAGGTGAAGATGATGAAATTTTGACTTTCAAATTATCCAACCCTTGTTAAAATCCCAAGATTTCCCTTTAGAAATATGGAAAAAGTACGGAAATGAAAAACGCCGGGCTGTAAATCTACTGCTGGAAGAGTTCTTAAAGCAAATCATTTTTATCCCTTTAAACCCCTCTTTGTCCACATTTTTTATCCGGAGCTTTGATTTTGGTTTGATTTTTCACTTGGTATCAAGGTATGCATGAGAACGACCCATCTTTAAGAAAAATATTTTTTCTGAAACTTTTCGTCAAAGGGGGTTGTTACTCCAACTTTTGATGGTGGGTAACTCCCGGGGTTTTGTGTGTCGGGTCAGTTTTCAAGACAAATTTTGGTGCGGAATTTTAGATAATCAACTGATAGGCCCATTTTTTTTCCCGGAGTAATAAACGTCGGATGTTTCCTTCTTTTTTGGGAAATCATTGTCTGACTTTATTAATGGCCTTCCTGACATTAGAAATATTTTGTGGTATCAGAATGATGGTGGCCATGCCATAGTTCTCGAGCTGTTAACGAGTTTCTTCGGGAAATTTTCCCCGGGGGTTGGATGGAAGATTTTCGGGGAAATTATTGGCCGGCGAGGTCCCCGACCAAACCCCACTGGTTACTTCCTTTGAGGTTTTTAAAAGGAAAAAGTGTATTCTCCCCACCATTTCAAAATATCGATAGCAGAAAGGATAATAACCCATTTCTCAAAAATCCCCTTGTTTTGAAAAAAGTTGTTTCAAAATTCTCCAAGTTAACAGAAAAATGCATGGAAAAGAAGGTGGCTATATTAAAATTTGAATTATACTAATTTTCTTTTGTTATAAGTGATACATTAATTTTTTTTTTTTTAAAAGCTTTTATTTTTTATTCCGTTCTGATTTTGAAATACAAAAATATATATTTTTCGTAGGTGGCTGTAATTTCGTAATTAGATATAAAAATTAATTCTAAAAAATTTTCCTTTAAAAACTTTTCTTTGAATATTCAAAATAAGGGTACTTTAGTCTTGGATAAATTTTACGTTTTTGTCGCTACTCTGTATACTGCTGGTATTTTTAAACTTTTTGCGTAGGGTTTTTTAGTTTTTAAATAAGCAGAACTTTTTAATAAAATTTTTTGTTTATTAGAAAAAATTTTCCCCAGGGAAAATTTGTGGGACCGCTGTATATTTAACGAACACACTAAAATTTACAAAAGTTTATTGCTTATTTTTAGTAAAAAACACCTTAAATATATCCAGTTTTTTATATCTTTACAACTTAATTATGAATTAGGCAACCAGTTATACATCATATATCTTCTTACAACTTACAGAAAAGTGGATTCATTTGAGATAATTTTTACTTATAATAAACAATAAATTATTGTAAATTTTGGTGTATTTGTTTAATATATAAGTGCCTAATCAGTATATGTTCCCATTTGTTGGTAATCAGTTTCAAGAAGGGAGAATTTTGAGGTTAGTTTACTTGGAGGCCTCATAACTCAGAAACCAAAGGTTGCCGGAAAAAACTAATTTTAGATTCGTGATCAGCGCCCCAAAAAACCCCATATGCAAAATTTTATAAAAATCGGCGTGGTGTCCGTAAAGTAAAATTTTACCTTGACAGTGACAGATACTTCACATAACCAAAAATATAAAAAATGGATAATCATCGGACACTAATTTTTATTAACAGTTTGTTGTCACTGCTGTTTGGATTATAATAAACAGATAAACAAAAATGACGTCATTACAAATGGGTATAATTCCGACTTTAAAAATCCATATTCTGAAAACATTTGTGATGACTGTTTTCTATTATATTCGGACGATTTTAATGTGTTCTTAGGGTCAAAGGGATAATTTTATTTATTATTTTTAGGTAATCCGGTAAAAACAAGACTTAACTTTGAGGATGATAGTCCTTTAACAAAAGACACGAATGTCAGAACCAGTGACAAGAATTGTGATAATAAGAAAATAAACGACTCCTACATGGACGAATCTCTTGAGGATAGAATTAGGAGAAAGATGAATAATTTTAAAATTTCTGCTAAAACCATGGAACCTGTAAAGAAAGGTCGTAAGACTAAAACTAGTAATAAAGAAAACGATCCAAATACCGAAAATAAGGTAAAAAGTATAAATACAAAAAAAGTACCTAAAGATGATACTAAAAAAACAAACAAGAAGACTCAAAAAACTAATGTCAGAAGAAGGGAAAGATCCAAAAGTACCAGTTCGACAAATAGTTGTAGTGAAATTGAAATTTCCAGTGACGAAGAATATGACAAAGAGATTACTAAAATGTATGAGGTTAAAAGACAGAGCATCAGGCCTGTACATGAGGGGTTTTATAGTTTCCTTGAATCATTATCAGGTAAATATCAAGACAATTTTAAGTCATGTTGATAAGTAGAAAAAATGTCATTTATATATATCTTCACCGAACTTAAGGTTTATAATAATAATTTTTTACAACTACGACAGGACAACCTAAAGTCAATTAATACAGCACCCTTTAAAAAAAACAATAAATAAACCAGTTACAACAAATTATCGTTAGAATTGCTACCTTATTCGTAAGATGGTGAAATCTGAACCAAAATTCCCCTCTTCTTCTTGGATCGGTAGAAAGGGAATCAGCCGCTACACGTTTTCTGTCTGTCTTTATTTCGCTCAAGCCTTTGTCTATTAAATTGCATCCCCTTTATAACGAAAATCCCCACCTAAGAAATTTGTTTAAGATGAAATATACAACAAAACTGGGTGTTTCTAATTATAAAAACAGATTTTATATTCAGTTTTCTAACTTTACCAACCAGGTTTTGAAGATATATTAAAAAATCCATATAAAAATACGGCTTGATAAATATTCTTTCGTTGTGCCGTCACACCTTAAAAAAATAACACCCTGTAGAAATCTTTAAAATATTTATTTAGTTTACAGAAAGAAAGGAAGTTACAATATTTATTTAGGTTAATTATTTATTTAGATGAATAACCTTAGTTTTCCCCATTTCGACGGCCATTGTGAACTGTCTTGAGGATTTATTTTTGTTTTGTACATTCGCGTTTCATACACCTCAAAAATTTCCCCTAAATATCCACTAGGTATTCGACTTCTTGTTTCGTACACCAGGACATAATCGCGGCCTAAACGGAAAAGTTTACTGTTCCTACTTTTAGTGTTTATCACGTCTGAAATAGAAATGGGAAATATAAAAAGCCGCTTTAACTAACCAGAACTAACCATGACCGACCAGAACTGAGGGCTTTTTAATTTGTCTAAATTATTCCTACATAGAATTAATTAAAATTAACAAAATTAAAATAATTTTCAATATGGTATTTATGGTTGGTTATTTGGGTCATCACAATGGTTGGCGTACGAGACGAGAAGCATAAAATTGATTAAATAATCGAGTGTACAAAACAAGAATATTTCTCTCCAGAGTCATTCATTGGCAGTTTTCTTACATCCTATAATAAAAGAATTCTTCCAGTTAATTCCAGATTTTCGATCTTATCGAAGTGTGTAAGCTTTTACGGCCGATTTTAACTACATTATATGGGTTTTCCGGGCTTATTTGCCGTGGTCTGTTGGTATTTCTACCTGACGTTTCATCTTCTACTGCGGCAGACATCAAAGATATGTCCGAGGGTGCAAATGGACCTTTAAGACCGATTGTCAGCGCCATCGGGTCACACACCTATGAGCTAGCCAAATATTTAACATCGTTACTACAACTTTACATTGGACAAACAGAGACCTACATAAAGGATTTGACACATTTGACAAAATAAGAAACATCACATGCAACCCGGAAGACATTCTTGTCAAATTTAACGTTGTGTCCCTCTTCACCATGGTATCAGTCAACGAGGCCATAGAACAACTAAAGGAAATATTTCCGAATGACATTGCGTTCCGTTTCCAACATTGTTTGACAACCACGTATTTTCAATGGAACGACCAATTTTACGATCAAACTGATGGCGTAGATGTGGGAAGTCCGTTAAGCCCTGTCATAGCAAACTATTTTATGGAACAGTTTGAACAAAAGGTATTCCAGTTTGCGGAAAAAAGACCGTCTTATTGGTTCCGATACGTGGATGATACCTTTGTGATCCGGAGTCACGGAGAAAGGGAACTACAAAATGTTTTAAAATTTTTAAACTCTTTGAATCCGAGAATCCAGTTTACAATGGAAACAGAACATAACAAAACCATCGCCCTTTTGAACGTATTGGTGGAGAGATATGAAGACGGGAAGTTAGAGCACAGAGCCTATAAAAAACCTACACACACGGACAGGTACCTCAACAAAGAATCCAATCACCACCCAAGACAAAAAGCAGGCATAATCAAGACTCTGACAGACCGAGCGAAAAGAATATGTAAGCCCCAGCACTTAAATGCAGAGTTACAACATTTGGAGAAGGTGTTCATAAATAACCGCTACACAAGGAACGAAGTAAAACATGCACAAAAACCAAAAAACAAGAAACACAGAAAGGAACATTCTCCAGAAAAAACAACGGTCCTGGTCTACATTAAAAATTTAACAGACAGAATAGAAAGGATATTGAATAAGCACAAAATAAGAACTGTTTTTAAGCCCACAACCACAATACAGCAAAGTTTAAGATCAGCTAAGGATAAAAGAAACCCCCTCTCGACACCAGGAGTCTACAGAATTCCATGCAGCTGTGGGTGGGTTTACATAGGTTTAACAAAGCGCAGTATCAACGCTAGGCTTAAAGAACACCGAAGGAGTTGTCGATATGGACAAACGGATAAATCCGCTGTGGCTGAACACGCACTTTCACAGGGCAATCATAGGATCCTTTTTGACAACACACAAGTCCTAGATAGAACAGCCAATTATTATCCAAGAATATACAGAGAGGCAATAGAAATACAAAAACATAAAAACAATTTTAATAGAAAAGAAGAGGGCCTTAGTCTTAGCAAAACTTGGATACCAGCACTGAGAGATGCAAGAACGCTAAAGATGAAGGCAGAAAACCCAAGCCCTTTCCCATTGGCTAAAACGGAACCGAAAGCCCCGCTCACCAAAACCCCAACAAAAGCAGAAGCCTCGACAGTCGCCGTAACAGTCAACCATGAGCCGTCAGGAAGAGTACTTCGACCACGGGCACACTTTTGATAATGTCTGCCGCAGTAGTAGACGAAACGTCAAATAAGCCCGGAAAACCCATATAATGTAGTTTCGATCTTATTTCACGATACTATAAAACGCGATAGGAAACTCCACAAGGACCAGAGTTAAATCGACTTTCGAAGGATTCAGTTGATGATATTGACGACTAAATAGTTACTAGAGTGACGTTGGATTGTTGTAACCATAGAAACGTTTGTGAACCTGATTGCTAATAAAAAGGTGTAAAAAGAGGTGTTACGGAACAATATACTTTCATTCAGAACATATACTTTTAACATGTTAATACATACCTAAAAAAATTGTTGGTTTATAAAAACGTCTATTTTAGGTAATATTCCTTACCACAAATGCGACGTGGCAGCAAGAATTTATCGTACCAGCTTTAAGCATTACAGAGAGGAACTGGGAAAGAAGTTATTTTCTCTTTATAACGAAAAAGTATTCGATAATGCAATACCGAGTGATACAGAGCTAGAGTGGAACGACAAGTTAAGAAACACAGCCGGTTTGTGTTATTGTAAGAAAATAACTCATAGGGATGGCAAAGTGGTTCGAAAGGTGAATATATTGTTTTTATTAATTTTTTATGGGCAAAATTATAAATGTAGAAACAGACAAACAAGAACTTAGCCACGAAAAATTATAAAAAAAAACTATTAAATTGATAGATCAGCAACGCCATAAACGGAGCAGTAAATAAATAGATAAAAGAGGAGTGTCAATGACCTTTAGGTTTTAAGTGATATCACTTCAAGGAAACGAGTGAGAGGGATGATGGTGGATATTTTATGTAATATTTTTTTAACTTTATTAATTATTTGGTGTCTGGAATTATAGGGGTTGTTAAAAGAAATTTAAGAGGAAAAATTTAGAATAATCATAATGTATTACACTGCTCAAAAAATTTAACGGAACACCTCTTAGTCCATTTGTAACTTTTGGGGCATTTATTACATTTGGATCAAGATATGTTAAAAGACATACATTTTCTTACAATAAATCAAAGAATGTGTCATTTGATTAATCATTTATTCCTAAAAGAAATACAAATTAAAAAAGGTACAGCAATCAAAGTGTCAAATATATAATATATCTTCTTTATTATTTATCCTATAAAAAATATTAATATAACTTTTTATATAGACAATAGGCTTTTTGACAGGTTTTTAAAATACATTTTACATTATGTAGTAGAGTTTAAGGAACCCAGTAAAAGTTTTTTTTTTTTTAATTTAAGTACATATTTGCTAAAAAATATCAAATTAAAAATTAAATATTTAAATAGCGTGCCAAAACGCTACTTTGACAATATGGCGCTGCAATGGGGTCGGTGACGTCACTTGCCTGTATTTTGATCTGTGGCACATATCATCCACATACATTTGTTGCAAACAAAAACGAAAGTGCGATTGGATTTACATTTTATCAGTGATTTATGTAACAAAATGAGTTACAAATGGTGTGCAGTTCCAAAATGTACAATTACGTCGTTAAAAACTCCGGAAAAACTATTTGTAAGTGTTCCAAAGAATGTCGAAGTGCGCCAAAAGTGGTTGCAACTTTCTCGGAGGGATCCTAATGACATAGCGAATAGTACAAATTATATTCGCAACAATTGCGCAATATTATCGTTTATATTCACGAAACTGCGCCAAACCAACTTAACATTTATAACCTGTAAAAGTTGTTGCTTGCTGTGGAAGTTTATTATTATTCAACTTTCTTATGATATAATTTAAGTTACCACTAAAGTGTTATTATACTTACTTTGCTGTTTTCACATTTTTTAGCTCTGAAGCATAAAAGTCGGAATTATTTTTTAAAAATAATCCGACCATGGTTGCGCCGACTTGGGGCAGGTTTCTGCTGTCTGCTTTTACAAAATCGTTGTCCATGGTAAAAGTACATGACAGAATTTGTAAAATATTGAAAACAAATAACACAAAAACAATAGATAATATAGGAAAATCTTATTAAAAAAGTTTCGAAAGCTAATGTATCACAAGTAGGCAAACGAGGTTTACATGCAGGTCACGTCATCATAAACTCGACCGATTAGGAGCGTTTTGTGTCACGTGACAAAGTTTAATAAACGCATTTTTATTTACGGATTTTTAAATAAACTAATTATTATTTTTAACTTACGGTAATCAGAGCTGTTAAAGTACTCTTAAATAGTACTTCAAGTACAAGTACCAAGTTTTTGATTTATTAAAAATTACTTCAAGTACAAGAACCCAGTATTCATTAAAATGTACTTGCATTTTCAAGTAAATTGAAAAAGTACTTGAAATACCATCCACGTATTTTACTTGAAAGAAATCCAAGTACTTGAAGTTAACCAAAGTACTTGAAGTAAAACAAAGTACTTGAAGTAAAACAAAGTACTTGAAGTACACCAAAGTACCTGAAGTAAACCAAAGTACTTGAAGTAAAACAAAGTACTTGGAGTACCAAAGTACCTGAAGTAAACCAAAGTACTTGAAGTACATAAAATTACTTGAAGTAATTAAAAGTACTTCAAGTAAAACATATTATACTTAAGTAGTATTTTTTGTAAGGAAGTTAGAGGGTTTATTCCTCAAAACGAGGTTTTCCAACAACTCCTAAAAGCTTTAAGGACTGAGCGCTACGTCATTGGAAAGTAGGCCAGTCGGTAGAAACTATAGTTAGGAAAACAAGTAGGGTTGCTAAGTGTCCCGTTTTAAGTCGGGATCTTATGCATCCGATGTCCGAAATAATGTACACTTGTCTTGCTATTGGATCCAATTCAAATGAGCGCTGTAATGCAATACAATAGAAACAGCTGCGGTTGCGCGTATTTCTTGTTTTAACTTGTTTGTACGATTATCTAAAACGTGTAAATTCGAGTACTTGGTTGATTTTTTACTTCAAGTACTTTTTATTTACTTGAAGTACTTGCTTTACTTAAAGTACTTTTTGTACTTGAAGTACTTTTTTTACTTCAAATACATCGTAATACTTCAAGTACTTAAATAAATACTTCAACTAATTTACTTGGTCAAATCAAGTAAAAATCCAAGTACCCTCATAAAAACTAATCAAGTACAAGTACAGGTACCTTCTAATAAAAAGTACTTGAAGTAAAATACTTGAAGTACAAAAAAGTACTTCAAGTAAAATTTTACTTGAAGTACTTCAAGTTTTGACAGCTCTGACGGTAATAAATAACCTTTTTTAACTCTTAATTTATACTGATAAAAATAATTAACACTTTATTTTTCGCATTCTTATTTCTTATAGTTTTCGAGATATTAACGATTATTTTTAAAATTTAAAACGACAATATCTCAAAAACTTTCAAAGCTACAAGAAATTTTATCAGAGATGAATTATATATTTTTACAAGATCTTTAATTGAAGCTATATAACCTTTCTTTAAAAGTGTTAGACAATGTTATGGTTTCAATAACACTTAAATCTTGGACTTTCATTGTGTTTTCTTAAAAGCTACGACCTTATATACTATCCGTTGTTCACCGAAGCTTGACCGACATGGGTTCATCTACGGCTACAGTGAGAGATTGGTTAAGGAAACAATCGATAAATATAAAGATAAGACAAAAAACTCTAATTTGAACAAGACTCCACAGGACCAAATATTTACAACTATTCCGTATATTAAAGGAACTTCAGGAAAGATCAGCAGAATAGCGAATAGGTATAATATTAAAACAGCATTTAAATCCCAAATCACTCTGAGAAGTATTCTTACTAAGACGAGACCGGACAACAATGTTTCAAAAATTGACTGTATCTACCAAATTCCCCCTGTGAAAAAAAATGATAAAGTGAAGGATAACATTCGCCGAGAAACAAAAAAAAACCACTAGAAATTTAGAGTTAAAGAAACAACCAACCAATTTTTGAACTAGGGATTCGAAATCTGGGTTGCTGAACGACATGGTCAGGTGAACGACGGATAGTATATATAGTTGGATCATTTTTAAAATGAAAATTCGGTGCCGTTTGAAAGAAAAAAACATAAAAAGTTGCAAAAAAGATTTGGCGCCCTTTGCTTTTTATAAGGTGGCGCTTCCCGCAGGTTTAATATGGCTGCTGCGAATAATACAGATGGACCACAGTGATAAAAAGACAAAGCCAAATTGCAGACAATACGAAAAATTTTAATATTATTCATTTTGGGGACTTACTTTTAAAAAACTAAAATAAAAATATTTCTTTGTTTGACGTTTCTGAGATTTGGAAATAAAAGTTTTGCGCAAAAACCGAAGATTTTCGCACCTTACCCCTATTGTATAAGTGGACCTTCCATCTATAGAGGCGAAATAGAGCTTTTGATAGAAAAAAATTTTGTACTTTTAGTTATTCATTTTTGAAAAACCGTTGGAGATACACTAACCGAAACGTTGTGTATCAATTAACAAATAAAGACAATGAAAGTCCAAGATTTTAGTGTTATTGAAACTATATAACCTTTTTGTCTAAAAACACCAAGCTAATATTTTACAAGTTTAAAAAGTGTTCTGTTAATTTTTTTGAGCAGTGTAATATATTTTTTTAATCTTTAGTATTATTTAAAATGGTGATAATAGTAATATTTTTTTTATAATTTCGGATAAAAGTTGAGTTTGTTCTTGTTCGACATTTCCATTATTTAAATAAAAACATGAATTTGATGAAGCAAGAAATTGGCCTTATTTTACAATTATTTTTAAATTTTTGTAATTTATTTCTTATCTTTTTTAGGTTAAAATAGCTCTTTCAACAAAAGTTTTAGATTCTGCTGATAGATTAAGAGATACTTTAATTCATGAAATGTGCCATGCTGGAACGTGGATAATAAATCAGATTTCGAATGGTCATGGAATATATTGGAAAAATTGGTAAGAACAAAATTAAATTTTTCAAAAGATTTAAAAATTTAATTACATTACCCTCAGATTTCGCTGACGTTCCTTGAGGGAGTAAAAGTGCAACTTTACACCCTCAATTTGCATTGTGCAAATCTTTGTTTTATGATAAAAATAATCTCTGTTAGCGATTACCGTAAAGGGGTTGGATTTTTTCATACTCCATTGTTACTAAGAACTGAAATAATAAAATAATTTTTCGGGAAATTTAACGTTGCAACCGATTATTTCCAAAAGTTTTTAGAATTCCACTAGTTCAAAAACCCAGGGAATTTTTGTATAAAAGCTTAAATTTGAAAAAAATTCGGGAATTTTTTAAAACAAGATTAGGGAGAATATTTTTGTTTTGGAAAAAATAGGGGGATTTTTATACTATTAAAATGTTTTTTTTTTGGTCAACTCCAATTTAGAAACATAATTAAGCCCATAACTGAAATCGTTAATTACTTTATCTATTTCTTCACCGAACATGACCAAATTAACTCATTTTGACGTTTTTAATTGACAAATACAAACAAACAGGTTCGATTGTTCTGTTTTTTAAATAAGTGGATACCACGTTTCTGGAAACGTGAAATTTTTTGCTGATTTTTTTATTTTTAACGTGTTTAAAGGGATTTATACATGAGTGAAATATTCATTATAATATTGTTTTTTTTCCAAAAATAGTAACATATTTTTCTTTTTTTTTCATAGGGCATTTAAAGCAATGAAAACATTTCCAGAGTTACCGCCAATCAAACGATGCCAAAAAGTTATCAGATTAAAAAAAAAAATTTAATTTATAAATTCTGGACGGAAACAGGAAATTTTTGTTGAAAAATTTGACAAAAAAAAATTTAAGGTATGTTTTAAGTTTAAAAATCATCCCCCTAAAAATTTTGACAGAGCATTTTTTTATATACTTTTTTCAACTTTAATATTTTTATGTAGCACATTATTTTCCCTGAAATTTATGTTTTGTAAGATAGAGAAAATGAAACCCTTTTATTTTGGGGGACAGTCCGAAAGGCTGATGCCTGTATTTTTAACGTACCGGGGTGTCTAAAAGGGAGGGAGTTTGTTCACATGGGGACTAAATTTTTGGGAGACTAGGAGGAGAAGGAAAACTTCTGGGGTAAGGGTTTTTAAAAGTCTGAACCGGGGGAAAAAGGAACGAAAAAAGGGGGATTTGGGGCTCTCTAGTTGAACTTAAAAGGATGCAGAAGTTGCACTACGTGTTGGGCTCTTTTGGGGAGCCCAGGGGGGGAATTATACTGGCAACTCCTCGGGGGCAGAAACCGTTAATAATACCAAAACAGAGGAAAGACCCAAAGGGAAGTTTAAAGGTGATAACCCCCAATACTGAGAACAAATTGTCCAGGCAGGCAGGGGGTAGGGGGGGATTGGCCTGGACTTTGCGAATAAAAGAGGCTAGAGCCGGATTTCCATAATTTTTTTGCTATCATAAAGTTAAATATAAAATGTAAAATTTAAGCATTCACTGTTTTTTTTTATTTTTGCAAAATTGTTGGTTATAAAACGATACTACCATTGAATATTTAAAATTATTATGTAATATTGGATTTTAAATCTTTCAAATAATATGAAAAAGAACCCTTTCTATTTAAATGGTCAACATTTTTGTAGTTTGTTTTTTTAAAAAAAATCTTTTAAATAAAAAAAACACGATTTTTAAAAATAAATTTCAAAATTATATGATATTTTTTAAGGTTTTTTATAGTCGGAATTAAAATTTTTTTGGGTTACGTTATCCAGGTGAGAAAAAATATTGTAAATTAATAATTAGACATTTTTTCAATCAATATTAGGTTAGAAAATTTATTTGCCCTTTTCCCAAAAATTCATAATTGTTATTTTTTTTTATACGTTCAGAAATTAACAAATGATGATTTAGGTGGTTATGTCAAAATTTTAAAAACCCCTTTGACCGGGGGATTCCTTTTAAAACCAAACAAGCAATCTGATTGGGACATTGGGGATTTAAGGAACAAATAACGCTAAATTCTTTTACACTGGGAGCTTTAAGCCCCTGCCCTAACAGAGCCTTTCGCCCTACCTGCCGGGCGCACTCGGCTCGAGATGGGAGACCCTGGGGGGTTCGTCTCCCGATAGTGGCGGGTCCCGCCTCGTTTTAAAGCTCCATTGGACTCGTTGCATTTTGGTGCTAAGAGCCTTTCCCCTCTCAGGGGTGAGAGATGAAGCTCCCCCCGTGAAAGGAGCCTAATGGTTCCTTAAAATTGGGTTGGTAAAACCCCATTTGCAGATATTATCATTTTTAATTCGTTTTATACACTTTCAAATTTTCAAAAATAAAATTTAAACTTTTTTATATTTATTTATTAAAAACTTAGTAACAATTAACAATTAATATGATTAACCAGAATAATAAACAAACCCCAGATAATTTTAAATATAGTGGGTTTTTTCAATAGAAGAGGAAAAGCTTGAAGCGAACGCACTTTAAAGAGAATGTAAAAAACGAGCAGTAGATGTAAAAAAACCCGAGCTTACAAAAATTGTGAATAATAGGAAGAATGGGATAAAAATTTTAACCTCAGGGAAAATTTCAAAACCATAATTTTTTTACTTGATGAAAAATACTGTGATGAATATGAAAACATTAAAAAAATATAAAGTAAAAATAAATACAAAAATCAAAAAACAAACATATTGCATTGCCAAGTTAATGTAAATTGTAACGATAGGATTTAAAAACTTTAAAAGACGGGGTCATGAAATAAAATTTGCAAGCACACAAAAGCTCAATCAGTCTCGTCAGTATTGTCAGAGTCCGAACAAAACCCGAGATATTGTCTTGGGCGTCGTCGTTCGGAGTCGGGGGTTACAATGGCGGAAATCAGAGCATCACACACTCGGCCTCCCTGCCGCTGAATCATCCTTTTCTTTTTATGGGAAAACATATGCCGATCATAGAAATTTTGGATAACCCTTTCCCATGTTGGGGCCCGAACTTGAAGGACCTTTAAGAGGAAAAAGATCATTTTCGTTTATATTCGACCATACCATTTCAATTGATTAAACCTTTGGGAATGGTATGGGGGGCAGTCTTTTTGTTCCTTTAAATTTTTCAAGGTTTATCAAGGTAGTATTTTTTTTCATTAGGGGGGTTTTTGGGCAATATTCCATATTTGATCTTTCGGCCCTTTTCGGAAAAGTTAATGGGTTTTCCCTTTTTTCAACCATTCGATCGGTTCTGCTTTGGGCCAAGATTTTCTCGGGGTTTCTTCTTTTAAAAAACCAGAATGGTAAACCCTTGGGCCAAGATTGTTTAAAGACTTTTGGGGGAAGATTTTGGAACCAGCTGAGTTTAAACCAGTTTTCGGTTTTCCTGTTCATATTGTCATGATAACCCCCGTCTTATCCACTTTTAAAGATGATCGCGCCTTTGATGCATTTTTTTCCGGCGTGGACCACAATAATCGTTACCTTAAAAATATAGTTGAAACTAATTTTTCTTAAAATCAGAAATAGGAAATTATGCCTTAGACTTACAGTCAAATTTCATAAAGCTCAACCTTTTAAATTTTTTTTAACAAAATTAAAAAAATTTGGATTGTTTGGGAAAAAATTGGTGGGAGGTCCCCAATGAAATGCTAAAAATTCCCACGGGGAAACATACATTTTTCAAAATCTGAAATTAACCTTTAAATATCCAATTAATATTTTGCTTTTTTTTATGCTATATATTGCTGCACTAAAATTTATTCTAACCATCCGCCAGATCCCATCGCCTGACGTTTCCCTGCCGTTTGGGGTTTTTACTTGCAAACGCGCTTTTTTTAAACCCAAAAAACAAGTCTAACCAATCAAACCCCTTAATAACCCTTTACCCCCAACCCAATTCCCCTTTAATTTAACTAACACATATTAAGCCCTGAAAACGTAATCGCTAGACTCACGGCGGTAGGACTGGGAGGATGGTTGAAAATAAAACTTTTCTATATTTTTTATATTGCTTGCTATGATTTTTTGAGAGATCCAGGAGTCTTTAAGCCATCATAGCTCCCAAACTATCCTATTGGCCCCACTTTTAATTTTTGAAACTTTTATAAGCTGATAAAAATTTTAACAGACGAAATTAAAAAGGGATTTACAAGGCACCAGTTTTTATTTAAAAATAAATTATTTTTACCTTAAATTGTTTTCTTAACTGAGTGCTTTATATTTTCCTTTTTAACCACAAAATGATTTTTTGGGAAAGATCCAGCTCCCAATGAAAACCCCAGAAAAACCCTTCCAACCCTAATTTTAATTTTTGGATATACCTTAAAATTGTATTTTATGAAAATTCTAAGTCCATTAAATAATTTTATTATTAGATTTTTTCCACCAGTTATACTTGATCCATCTTCTTTTTTTTGAGGGAAAAATTTCAAAATATTCAAATTTTCCCAAATTTTTGTTTTATTTTGAAGTAACATATTTTTTTCAGTACAAGCAAAAATGTCCCGAATAAATTTTTTCAAAATGTTGTAATTTTGTTTTTGGGGGGTTTAAAGATAGGAAGTTAATCCGGTCTAAATTTTTATCCCATTCTTCCTTATATTTTCTACGCCGTTAATGAAATTTTTAGCATCTCCAAATCGCTGTATTACATTTTTCAGTTTGAAGGGGGATTCCGGACTTGTTCCTTTTTAGGAAAAAAGAAAAATTTAAAATTTTTGGGTGGGTTTTTTCATTATAACCCATTGTGACTTTTTTTGGGATTTTTATGTTTTTGAAAAACAACAAGTTAAACCCAAAGTTGGGTTTACAGGAGGGTTTCTTACAAAACCAAAAATATAAAATTAATAATGATCAGAAAACCCATTTTTTCAAAAATTTTTTGTCACCCGTTTGGGGAAAAACTAAACAAAGATAAACAAAAAGACGTCATTAAAAGAGTATATTTGGGCTATATCACCAAGGGAAAAAAACGTAAGATGGAAAAAAGAGTTTTAAAACTAATCCTAAGATTTTTTATATTAAAAAATGAAAATTTTTTAACTCTTTTGGATATACTTTTCCACTAATAAAAACATTCATGAGACAGAATAAAAAAGTGGTTAAAAATGTTTTGTAACCTTTAAATTTGGTATCCATTTGAAAGTATCCGTTTAAAATATGTTTATTAGGTATTTGAGCTTGGGTAATTTAATTAAGTTTAAAAAACCAAAAATCAATTTTTTTTTAAAAAAATACAGAAAAAGCAAAAGAATTTAAATAAAATTTTAATTTTTTCATTCAATTGAGACCCCAGATATTAAAATTGCCTGGGGTTCCCCGTAATTAATAATTTGATTATTGAAAGAATGTACTAAATTATTAAATGAAATAAAAGTACGTAAACAAACCTTATTTTTTTTTTTTAAAAATCCACGAAATACACAAACATTGTGAAAATCATCAAAAGATAGGGTTTATTTTCCTTTTTTTTCACTGCTATTTCCTATGAAATTTTCATTATTTTATTATTCATAATTTGATATAATTTTCTTTTTGGTTACCTAACGTTTCGCTCATAAGAAGCACCTAATTTAAAATAAGAAAAAAAATTTACCTAAAGTAAAAAATGGGGTAAGTTTCCCCTTTGGGGGAAGAAGAACCTTTTAAAACCCCTATCTTTTTGTTAAATATTTAGGTAACAAACAATAAACACAAAATTAAACACAATTTAATAAACATTTTTACCACTAAAATAAAGTTTTATAACAAAACTTCTAACCAAAATAGGTACTCATACAAAGCAAAACAATCGGCAAGGCACAAACCAAAACGAAATGACAAATTTGATGAGAGACGACGTTGACGATGGCGCGGATATATTTGTACAGCGGCCTTGCAACAAAACATTAGACAACTGGGACCATTACGGTTTAAAAAGAGAATGCAACTCACACTTTTTTATCAGTGTATAGGCAAACATTAAATTATTTGGAATGGTATTGCAGAATCAAAAATTTCTGACAGTTTTTTTTCATACTGGGCTGACATTTTTGATCGAAGGGGGCATAGCATTGGGCTTCATACCCCTTTTAAATTTCCCTTTGGAGATCTCAACTCGACGTGGGGGAGAAGGAAGCCTTCGTAAGCGGGAACATTATAAACGAACGTTTCTTTTAAATTTGAGTCCAGAATGTTAAGGTTAGGAAGCATCCCCTGGGACATGAGAACAATATTCCAGGAAGATCGTTTTGGGATACATAAGGGGATTAAATTGAAGAAGAGAAATCATTTTTGGCTTGAAAGAGAATCAATCTTTCTTGAAGCGCCAAAAGGATGTAATATATTTGTAATGAGGTTTTTTCTTAAAAAATATATATAGATAAAATAGATAAAGACACTTTTAATCCAATTTTTTCAATTTTTTTTAAATTTTTTTTAGAAACAGTTTAAATAACAATTTAATTTTTTTGATTGAAATCAAGGGAGAGTTGTGTTTTTTCTTAAGTGACATGAATAGTAGTTTTATTAATGTGTTAAATTGTTTAAACAATGTTCATATTGATAATGAGAAAAATTCATCTATTTATCAACTAAAAAGTTTGAAAAGTTATTACTACATCTTTTCTTTTTTTTCAAGATTTCCAACGTTGGACACGAACGCAAGGGGTTGCGGCCACCGCTTACGGAAATTGAAGGGGATTAAAACTTTGAAGAGGGAGACAATAATGGTACACAACGAAAAGAAGCGACGGGTTTCGCTCTTTTTGTCAAAGAGAACTACGGTCGATACAAAGACCCATCGAGAAAACACGGTGACGTTATAAAAGATACCAGATTTTAGAATAAAGTTTAAACTGTTTAAGAAAGAAAATTTTAAAATAATAAAATCAGTTCCGCTTAAAAATATAATATCCGTATTATATTTATAAGGGTCAGAAACGAATGTTACATCCTGGTTAACCCCGAGTAACCCATGTTGTTTTTAATATCTTTGGGTCGCATTTAAAGAAAGGCTATTGTTACTTTCTCTATTTGTTTTTCCCCGGGTTGCTCAAGATATCAAAAAAACCCTGAGGATTCTTTGTGATAGAAAATTTATTTTTTCTTTGAAGGTGGTGGGCTAGTTACATATACACGTTTTATTTCATTTAATTTTCTTACCGGTTATTATTTTATGAGATAATAGAGTGATGAAAATAAAAAAAAAAATGATATTTGTTTTGCCAACAAACCATTTATTCTATTAAAATCATCAGAAAAATGGGTACACAATGAGAAAATTAATTTAAGAAATGGAATCAATTCAACAAATGTCATAACAAAAATTTTGAACTTACCACCTTAGCATTTTGAAGGGATTCCAAAATATTCGGTTAATTGTAAACCCAATAGGTTACCATTTTGATGTGAAAAGAATGTTTAATAATGCTAATATTTTGAAAAAGTTTTAACCGAATAATGTAGTACTTTTTTTTTTGAAAATCATCTTTTCACATTCTTCCATAAAAAAATGGGGAAAAGGTAATACTAAGAAAAAATTATGGTAAAACAGCTGTAATATGGAAGTGTAACTAGCGCCACCTACACTTTATGTCAAAAAATAGATAAAAACATATTCTTCATCCCAGAACTTTCCTTTATCCTCGTTTTTTTTATGTTTTTTATTAAAAAAAAACTTTTAGCTAGAAATAAAAATTTATAAAATTAAACCATAACACCCTGTATCTCTTAAAAAAAACATTTACTTGGGGGATATTGGTTCAACATCGTTATTTACGGGGTTTTAAACAAGGGGTTGTTTTTCGCGTATTATACCGACCACCCCCGTATAAAAAAATAATGGCTAAGATATAATTGTAAAATTAAAATACTTTGTTAATGAAGGGATTTTTTTCTTGTGCAACCGATATTTCGAATTCTGATATTAAAAAATTTTTGGGGCACAGTTTATTACAAAAATTGATCCAATTGTTATAAACCAACTAAAAAAAAATATTCTTAAGACATAATGTAGATTTGATATAGATATATTTAACTGCCATATTTTTATTATTTATTAAGGTATACATTATTTAAGACTGACACATTGTTTTGTACAAAACTTGTAATTTCAAGTTATTTATGTATAATATAAAATATTTAGTAAGAATATTTTGTCTTTATTGAATTCAAAACAAGGTTTTCAAATAAGTCAACTTACGGTCATCAGTACAAAAAGGAGCATGAATAGACAATCATAACAATGGTCAAGACTCCGGGGTCAACAGTTAGGAATTGTAATTAGGGGCCTGTAATCGGCTTCTCCGATGTGAGGGAAATACGCCTGTACCAAGTTAAAGGGGTTGCTAATCTACTTTATAGTGGGTGTTACAATTATTTAAGTCTTATGGTGTCAATTTTTCTAAATATAAGTATTACATATGGCAAATATAAAAGATACAGTATCGGATTTGGTGTAATCACCATATAGAAGAGACACGAGTAACGCAGTCGCCTTCTCCGTCCAGCGTACCACTACCCCCTCAGTTTAATGTTACATAATACAAGGTGTAAAAATATGAAGCACACAATAATGGGCGCTACTGGAGCTCAAAACAAGCCAAAAGTTAATTGTTTTTGAAATATGACTTTTTAAAGTTCAAAAAAGTTGGCAACACTGCGCCCGCTTTATCGCAGCGAGTCGAAAGTCGATCGTTTTTTGCGAGGTTTTACATATTTGCACTTTTTTTAATGAGATATTTATTTACATAAAGGCTGCTAATGCATAAGAGCTGCAAAACCTCAAAAAAAACTTCTTTACTTATACTGCAATTTATTTAAATATTTTATTTTGAAATAAATTTAAGTAAAAAACAATAATCGTTTGGAAAATTTTCTATTTTTTTTTTTGGACGGTATTCAGCTCCGCAGCTCTTATGTCCAGCCTCCTTGGCGTAAAATGTAGGTTTTTTTCTTCTACTTTATTTGGGGTTTTTATTTGTAATTAAAAAATAATTGTACTTACCACAAAATTAAGCTAAATAACTATTTTAAGAAGTCTCTAATCATTTAAAAAAAGAATCAGCTACATTTAAGTTTAAATAAGTTGCTTAAATTGTCATCCTCTAGTTTCTACACAAGCCTCACTTCGATGAGCCCAGTTTTCGCCTACTTTTAAGACTCTCCTCTGCATATTTAATTCAGCCATATTAAAACTGCAACGCACGTAATAAAAAACGGACAAATATACCGCGACCAATAGGCAGAATAATGCTCGACTGACTTGACGGACTTCACGCTGCGGGTAGCGATGTTGCCAATTGTTTTTTCAATTTTTAACTGGGGAAAACATTTTTTTTTTATTTGGAGACTGAAACATTAAAAACTTAGTTTATTTTATTAGCAAATGAATCAACCAATGAGCGATTAAGACGAAAGTTGCCAATTGTCAAGCTTTTCAGAAATAATTGCTTTTGTTTGTTTGTAACTGTAATATCGTTTAGACAAAAATCTTTCAAGTTTTGACACATATGTTATATAACCATTTGACTTGTTTTGAGCTCCACTATCGCCAATTAAAATCGTGAACATCATACTTTTTACACCCTGTAGAAAACATGTTACAACAAAAAAGGTATTTATATAGAAGTGGGGCTCTCCACTGTTTTCTGTCCACAAAAAATCCAAAAATAAAGATATTTACAATTTTTCTTTATGTTCTACTCGTTAGCGAATTTATTTTAAAAAAATTGTTTCAAACTTTAAAAACAATGATTTTATAAAGATTTTTTTCATTTGAAAAGTTGAAAAATTAATATGTTGACTTTAGACCAAAGTTTTGAAGGTCATGCATTAATGTTCTCATAATATGTCTATTTTTTTCTTGTTGCGCATCAAAAATGCAATAATTAAAAAAAAAACAAAAATATCATTTTTTAAAAATATTTTCTACTTATCAGATTTAAAATTTTGGATTCTTTTTAAATTTTGTAAAAATCATAAAAACTGTTATCAATTTTTTTAAAATTGTTAGTCTTTTGATGCACAACAAGAACAAAAATATAAATATTGCGAAACATTACCGGATGACCCTAAAATTTGTGATCAGAAGCCAAAATTTTAAATTTTTGAATATTCAATTGCAAAAATCATTATGAATCGGTTGTTTTTCGATCATTAAACAATTTTTATTATAAATCCGATTAAGAGTAGAATAGAATGAAAAAAAAAAAAAACGCTTCGCCATTTTTTATTGCCAAAAACAGTGGAGCCCCACTTCTCTATAATTTCAAAAAAAAAAAAAAGTTAATCTAAAGAAAATCGTCAATGATGTAGTACATTTATTTTTTTGTTTAAAAAGTAATTTAATTCTTCTGAAATGCCTATTTTAAACCTGCAACCTAATGAGTTCGCTTGTGGCAGAGCTGTTGGTAACTGAATTAAAATAATTAAAAAACTGTATTCAATTACTTGTCAGTAATTGGATTACTTTTCGAAAAAGGTAATTGTATTTGGATTATCAATTAATAGACGTAATTGGTAATTGATTTTCACGAATCCCAAGTAATCCAATTACTAAGCAAGTAATTCAATTACCTAAGAAGTAATTGAATTACTTAGACATTAATTCAATTACCTAATAAATAGTTGAATTTCTACAAAAAATTTAATTACCTTTCTTTATTAAAAAACTGCCGGAATTTTGGCCAGCCAGAAAGAGCATCTTGAAACACGGCTGGCCGCTTTGAATCCGGCGAACGCCGCCTCCGCGCCGATTTAGTATTTTCGATTGATGCTTACCGCCATCGTTTTTAGACTTTTTTTTTGTAAAAAAAAACTGTTTGGAGTGGGATAAAAAGACATTTTTATTTTAGAGTCATTTAATGTTAAACTCGCCGAGAAAGCAGTTTGAATAGTGGGACGTGTGCATATGATGCAAATTAGTATAAATATTTTATTTGTTTAGTGTATGGTGTTATTAATGTGGTAATTTAAATAGAGTAATTACTAAAATATTCAATTACCATTAGTTTTGATTGATAATTGAATTACTTTTAATAAACATGCTGGTAATTGGTAATCGTAATTTACTTCTACTTAAAAAAGTAATTTGTAATTGTAATTAAATTACTTTTTAAAACTAATTGCGACAGCTCTGGCTTGTGGCCAACCTTTCCAAAGCAAAACAAAGTGATTTTTGTTGCAAACTCAAAAGCTATCTAAAGGACTTGTTGAGAGTATAAATCAAACGCCAAAATTAAAAAACTCAAAAAAGTGTTTATTATTAAATGTCTATATATACAAATTTTTCAAAAAAATATACATCTTATCACAAAATACTGTTTTAATAAGTAAAGTAACGAACAACTTCAACTATGGACGAACAATTTCTAAATATTAATAAACAGACAAAAACGCTCTCATTCATATTTTTTTAAACCTTTTTACACAACAAATTGGCACAAAATAGACACCGAAAACCGGTGGTATAAAAAAATCAGAGCTTTATTACCATGTTTTTTGAACTTCCTGGATGTTCTGTAATAGAGAAACTTTAAAAACTTACTACTTTCCCAACTTTAAATATTAATATAGGTTTTTTGAAACACCTGGTAGATCTCTGGAGACACAATCTGACACACAGTCTAACTCATTATTTTTTACCGTTTTTGCATTTTTTTTAATCTTGTTTATTCACAAAACATAAAAACCTAATACACAAGACTCTTGAAATTGTTAAATTCGTCATTTTTGATATACCACCGCATAAAAGTATCACATATCAGTCAGTTTGAACAAATACTTATATATTTCTTTGTACATGGCATTTACATATACATTTTTAAAACCTAAAAATTTACTTTTACATGTAAAAATAAAATATACACTTAAGGAACAAAAATAAATACCAAAAAAAAACAAAGTCAGGTATAAGTGTATATAAAAAAAATACAAAAAATGTTATGGCTGTTGTAGATGTTTTTCGATGTTTCCTAATACAAAGGAAAAGTGGGTTAATCGCCTAACCTTCTTTGTTATGCCAAAAGTAGCACGATACATCAAAAAACCTTTCTGAGGGAAATTTAAATAGTTTTTTAATATATTATATTACCTGAGTTACTTTCCATCGTAAAGTCTGTATTCACTCTGCTTTACCTTAGGTTTCCAATATACAAAAACAGATCACAGACCATCCAAAGGAACAAACCGTTCATTTTAAGTCTCTAAAGACGAAATACCTTTTTACAAAATTTACATCATTCCTTTGCGAAAAATTACATTCGAAAAACATCACTTTCAGATCCTGAGTCGAGATTCGCCTTGGCTTTTCGCAAAACTTGGCTAGTCTTGTGGATTTGTTTACAAATTGTTTTCTCCACCTGTTTCTTCCTCTGATTGGCTAGATTTAGTTGAGTGGCGGTCTCTTCCAAAGCCCGTTTCATTCTTAACAGTTTACGCTTCAGTTCGTTGTTTTCGTGGGCTATTTCGGCAGATTTCTGACAGCAATGGTCGGCCGCTAAAAATAAATTAAATGGATAAAACGGGACCTCGTAACATTAAAAATAATGTTATATCACAATGATTGCGACTTCTATATGTACAGGGTTATTTATTTTAAAGTAAACAGGGCTTTATTTTTCAACTTCCCTGTACTTTTTTAAAAAACGAATATAGCCATTTCGTGTAATTTTTTTCGTAGAATTCAATAATCTAATCAGAAAAACATTTGAACCAAAACAAAAACGTTACTGCACGAGTGACGTGTTTTTTAAAAGGAATACCCCGTATATTTTTATATCAATAGATAGAGATTTTCACGAGGAATTCGGTGATATAGGGGTTGCTGGGTTTATTTCCTGCGGTTCTGCTGCAATTGTCTAAAAACTGCATGATACTATAAGGATAGTTTCACCTGAAAAACCTGGCTGCCACAGGTCACAGGTGCTTATTTGTCAAAGTCAAGAATTTTAAAAATACGTTTATTACTTTTGGAGTAGTTTTATAATGAGGTTTTCATCAGAAAAATGACTTCAAATTATATTATATGCTAAAAATGATATGATATATCTATTTCTAAACCAAGCAGCAAAGTTACAATAAACGGAAAAAATTAAAATACAATACGAGGTAAAATATGGTGGTAATAAGAACACTTATAACAAAAATTATAATATTACTAATAATTTATAATGTTCTATATGACCCCGTTATATATCACCCTGTGATTTCTATCTCTTTGACCTCTAAAAGAAGCATTAGGAAGACATAGAAAGGGGTATTAGTGCCCAACTGATCTTGACTTTTTTTATGATGCTTAGAAAAAGCCTTTTTCAAAAAGGCGTTTTCGAAACAAAGAATTATGTGAAAAAGTGAAGGTTGTGTGATTTTATTTCACTAAATAACAATTTTCTTAAAGATAAAGTCCCGTTTATATTCGATCTACTCTCGTAAAAATAAAGCGTCTATTGTATCCTATTGGTTGTGTAAAAGCTTGAAGGGAAAATAGCAAGAATGAAAATGTTAAGCTGTATTTCTCGTCATATTCAGGTGTAGCAAATAGTAGTATTTTAAGCTATTGGGAGGAAGGAGGAAAGTTACTTTAATTTTTAGTGCGAAAAGAATGGTTGATGCAAGTTACCTGTATTTTTTATATGCACCATTATATTTGTTCTTATAGATGTTAATTAAGAAATCCGTTGAGTTTTTTTATGACTATCCGACAGTGTTGACTTAAGAAAATTTACAGAAAAGGGTTGGTTAATAAACACATTTTGGTATTTAAGATGGAGATTCCATGATCCACCCTAATAAGAAAAAAGTGTCGTTAAGTGTAGGCCGCACCCAAGGGTGGTAAACTTACACAGGATTGCTAGATCCCATTTAAGCCCATATACGCCCAGTTTAAATGTCAATTTGATATTTGTGACGTAATTGTTTTCCCTATTGTTCTGTTTACAATTTGTGATTCACATCGCATTGAAAGGTTTTTCGTGTTTTTGGTTATTTTTTTAGCTTTTTAGAAATTAGAACTTTGGTATTAATTTGTTTTTTATTGCATATTGTTTAATTAACTATTTATTACTGTATTTTTAGGGTAGATTGAAGTTACAGAGACAGGGGTGGTCATTGACCGTTTTTATTTCTTTGAACGGAATTTATAAATAAAAAAATATGTATTTTAATAAATTATATTTTTATTATTTTATTATAGCCGATTTTAAATTTTGCTACCTATTTTCAGTAAAAAATTTATGACTAAATGGGAAAAATGCATTTTTAATGTCCTTTATAAGTGGTGATGTTTTACCCGGGTAAAGTCTTAATTTTATCAAATGATATACAATATAGATCTAATAGTGTACATTCAAATTAATTTTTAAAAGTTAAATATTTAACAAAAATTAATAAAATAAATCTACATTCTGGAGAAAACGATGAAGTCACAAACATAAGCTATATCTGCAGACAAACAGTAAAAATCCAGCACTTCTGTAAGTCCACCACCCTTGAACCGCAACAACGATTTCATTATATTCAAAGTACATACTAAGAAAAAATTACATAACCCGTCTGTGCACAGCAACGCATAAATTAGATTAAAA
>JAHBCN010011525.1:28978-84601 GCA_019359885.1 Listronotus oregonensis
AGGGGGTAAACAAAGGATTGCTAGACCCTTAAGCATATACGAAATTTAAATTCAATTAAATTTGGGGGCGTAATTTTTCCCTATTTTTTGTTTACAATTTTTATTCACATCGCTTAAATTTTTTCGTTTTTTGGTTTTTTTTAGCTTTTTAAAATTTGGGAAATTTTGGTTATTTGTTTTTTTGCAAATTAATTTAAATTTTTTTATTACTGAATTTTAGGGGGTGCAATAACAGAGACGGGTTATTGCCTTTTTCTAAAAAATTTAAAAATAAAAATTTTTAAATGTATTTAAATTATTTTTAAAATAAAGTCTTAATTTTTTAAAGATAAAATATAGATCTAAATAGGGTACATTTAAATTATTTTTAAAAATTAATATTTAACAAAAATTAATAAATAAATCTACATTCTGGGGAAAACCTAAGACAAACAAAATTTTTCTGCGAAAACAAAAATTTTAGCACCTGAAGTCCACAAGGACCCAACGAAAAAAAAAACCCCGTTTGCACCGCAAAATTGATTAAAAAACCCTGTTAAATACCAAAGATGGAAAAAAATTTTTAAAAAATTTTTAAAAAAAAATTTTGTAATAATAACGGCTCAAAAATATTTAAAATAAACAGTTAAGATTTGTTGCGGAAATAAAGGGAACAAGTCAATAAAATAACTTTACCTGTTGTTAACAAAAGCGGGTTATTGCTTTTAAAAATTTTAGGAACATATTATGTAAAACCCAAAGGATTAAAAAGGATCTAAATAGACTTCCAAAGTATTGGTTTCTGCGTCCGTTGGTCCATCAAATAAATTGTTCATTGATTCGGTGAGTTCAATTGTTTGCAGTAACGGCCTAGGCACAACGTTGGCATTTGTTTCTAAGCTTGAAAACCTGCAAACATCAAAAAGCGGAAAAGTAATTATTTATGCAATTTGAACGGAAAATAAATTTTTTTTTGGCCAAAAGCAGCAATGTTTAGACTTCCTTTGATAATATACAACACTAACAAGAACTTAACCTTAAAAATTTTAGAATACATTTGCTATTAATAAATTAGTTGGAATCAAAGAAAATAAAATAAAAAATATTAACACAAAAAAAGACATAATTTTTTTTTTTTTACCATCATCTTCCATATTGCTAGTACAAACACGTGCTCTGCATTTCTTTGTATTGTAATTAACACATCGCCATCAAAACTAACCACAACTAAGCATTGCAGAGCACCTGTTTGTACTAGCAATATGGAAGATGATGGTTAGTTGTGGTTGTTTTGATGGCGATTGTTTTTTTAAATAAAAAAATGCAGAGCATTTTTATACCAATATGGAAGATTGATGGTTTTTTTTGGTTGGTTTTATGGGTGTGTTTTCAATACAAAGAAATGCAAAGTCGTGTTTGTACTCCAATAAAAAAGATGATGGAAATTTGGGGGAGTTTTGATGGCGATGTGTTAATTACAAAAAAAAGAAATGCAGAGCACGTGTTTGTACTAGCAATATGGAGTTGTAGTTAGTTTTGGTTAAAATAATGGGAAAATAAAAATTTTTTTTTATTAGTAAGTGTTTCCATGGGTTTTTTTTTATGGGTTTTTTTTTACAGGTTGTTTTTGTCAGGAAATTTTTTTTGTATGGGATATTTTGGCATGGGATATTAATGATAGGGATATATTGACTGGGATTTTTTAATTTTTTTTTATTTTTATTTATTTAAATTCGTTTATAGATCTTTAAAAAGATATAAAACATGTCAAAAAAAAAACTGAAAAAAAATAACAAAATACAATCTGTTCAACAAATTTCAAAACATCACAAAAAAAAAGTGTCATGTCACTTCACCAAAAGGGGAAATCGTCTATGGTGTAATACATTTTCTCTTTAAAAAACAATTTATTTTTCTTCAAAAAAATTTTATTAACTTTTGAAGAACCTTAGAAAGGTGGTTATATCTGTATGCCCATAAGCATCGGACCTTTGTGGAAAACATACTGTGATTGTGGAAGCACTAAACTTGATTTATTTCTGGTGTTATATGTGTGAGTGTCGGCATGTGCAAGCAGTGAATTCATGTTTAAAAAACATGGCATGCTGCTTCATCTAAAAGGCATGCCAGTGGCATGATCAAGTTCTCAAACAAACCGAAAGTTCCCTTTTTTTATTTTTAACAAACCCCAAAACCCCCGTTTCTGACACGGGGAAAACAGAACCCTGCGGCGCATCCCCAAAGCAGTATGCCGTCGAAAATCGAGACTGCACCTCGCAAAGTAGAGATTTTATTTGCTGCACCTCAAAACAGGTCTTAAGCACCTGATCTGAAAGATTGCCGATTAATTTTCCTAACAGTTTATCAGTGTGGCCCCCAATTAAAGGTGTCCTGCAACCATACCCCAAGAAGCGGAGCCCCGTCTCTTTTTATTGCCAGTTGCTGCATCCTTTTTCCGTAATTTAATTTGCCTTTGCCTGTGATGAAATAAAAAATTGGTTTTCAGATTAAGAAAAGCCCATTGGCAGTAAACCAATCCACAAGCTTTGAGAGCATTTTCCGGATTTGGTGGCTCAGCTGAATCCTCAAGACTAAATTGTTGCGTCATCAGCGTAAAGGGTAATTTTTTAATCTAAAAGAAGTGACAAGATCCGCTAGGTACAATGAAAACAGTATTGGGGATAATATTCCCCCCGGGGACTCCCATCTCCATAATCTTTCCCCATTGAAAATTTGAACTTTTTTTTTTATTGTCCCCGAACTTCAGTGTATTGCTCTCTATCGTGCAAGTATGAGGGGAACCGTCAAAAACCCCCGCCTCTTATTCCACATCTTGAGCTTCCTAAGAGTCTGTCATGAGGGACACAGTCAAAAGCGCGACTCAAGTCACAGAAAAAAGCCACCGGACAGCGCCCATTAGAGGTCATCCAGAATACCATAAGAGCTCCGTCAAGCGGTCTGCATCTCTTGCCTTCACTATAGTGCTGTTCTTCAGGAATTGTTTGATTTGTGGCAAAAAGTTCAATTTTTCCCAAAAATAAAACTCAAAAACCTTTGAGATCACGGGTAATGGATATTCCAGATAATTTTATGTTGTTCTTTGCAGCTTTTTTTGGGGTGGGCCACTCTCGACAATTTAAAAGAATCAGGAAAGACACCGGTTTCAAAAAAAGGTTTTCCCGATGAACCAATGGAGTAACAAGTTTAGGAGAAACCCCCTTTATTATTTTGAATGGCATTCCATCAGGTCCTCGAGGGTTTTTTTTATTTGTGAGAATATCTTAAACATTTCAGCCTCTGCAAAAAAAATCACCATTGAATTAGGATTCTACAAATTCCATAAATTAGAGTGCGGATTACTTCCGAAATTTGTTCGAAATAATTTTTTGGTTTTTATAAAATATGTATTAAAGACCCGCTATTTCTTTTGGAGAATCTATTTTTAGCCATTGTTGTCAAGTTCAATGTTTGTTCTCGAGTTGGTTCGTTATTTCGCAATTTATTGATTATTTCCCACGAAGTTTTATTCTTATTTGTTGATTTCTCCATTAATCTACTAAAATACTCTCTTCTTTTAGTTTCAACAAGTTGTCTATATCTTATGTTCTGTGCTAAAATTAAATTGCTAATGCTGGAATTTTAATATGCAGCAGTGCACAGTCTTCACAAGCGAGAAAAATAGTTATTTGTGCAACCAGTTGGGAAAAGCACTATTTTTTTTAACGAGCAGATTTCTGCGGAACCAAAGAAGAGAGTTCCGCAAAAGAATGTGAGTTATCAAAAATAATGTTTCCAAACGCGTTTTACACAATATTTATTTTAATTTTGAATATGATACGATTTTTTTTAAAATTCCATTTTAAAATATAAAACAAAACTCATTGACGTTGTCAAATATCTTATTTTTCATCACCTGTTGCAAAAATTTTACTTTTCGTAACAAGTTATGAAAACTAAGATATTTGACAACGTCAATGAGTTTTGAAAAGTGTCACTTTAAATGTCAAAATTGGAAAAAATATATTAAAGTTGCGAGTGTAAAAAAATAAATTGTTTTTTGCTTTTTAAATGTCACTGTGCTTTTAGGAGTTCAAACGTTTTGAATCGTTAGGTACATATTATTCAAAGTGCATTAAAAATTCAGATGCTCGTTTTAAAGTCTGTGTAAAAGTATAAAAAGCATAACATACCTTCCATGATCACTTTCGATTCCTAAATCGGGTGAGGAATTGGCCTCGGCCCGTTCAGCTTCGGCAGCAAACGGCTGTACAGCAGCATTCGGCTGGATAGATCTGTTAAAGCCGAAACTACGCAACTCTTCAGCATTGTCTTCGGAACTGTAGGTATGTTGGTCGGAAAATTGTCTAGAAAAAAAGCTTTGATGTGAAAAATATCAAAATTCTTAAAAAAAAAATATTTGAAAGCTAGCCTTTCGCAGAAGCAAAACAAAAAAATAATAAAGAATTAAAAAAATTGTTAATTCCTTCAAGAGAATCACAATTTCCACCCAACAAATATTCTATTGGCAGAGAGAGGAGCGTATGGTGTGGGCAGCTGAATCGATTGCAGCGCTCGCTGTGGTCAAATTTTCGTTAAATCATGCTTGATTTAAAAGTAAACAATTGCATAATAGTTGTGTAGTTGAATGAAAGAATACTGGCATAAATAGTAACTGCAAATTTTATACATTTCCAACTGCTAGTTGGAAATTATATTTAAAAAAAAATAGATAAATGCACGCGGACAAAAAATGTTGAATTCAAATTTCCCGCTTAGCCGAACGACCTTCGGGTTTAGGGCTTGGTCGAACAACTTTCGACTTTGACGTAACAAGAAGAAAAACTTAATTTTGCCGTGTATCGTTTATTCCTGTCTTTTACTGAAGTTTTTTAATGAATTGCAGGTTTTAAAAAGAAAAAGGTTTTTTTTTTTTAATAGACTAACGGCCGAGTGATGATCGAGTTGTTAAATTTAGCAATGGACTTAGCAATTGTTAAAAGTTAACAACGGTTTAGAATGTTTAACAAAACGTCATTGTCAGTTTTATTCAATGATTTTAGTAGGCAACCTGTCAAAATCTGACATTTTGTTAGACATTCTAAACCGTTGTTAACTTTTAACAATATTGTAATTACAACGCGTATCACTCGCGATAAGTAATCAAGAAGTGTCTGGAGAACTGACTTTAGTGTCTGTGTAGTCTTCTATCATAGTGAATAGAGAAAATGGCTATAAAGCCTTCAAATAAGTAAAGTATAATATATTAGTGTTAAGTATATTGGAAAAGCCCTACACTCATAAGTTTGTCAGGTGATTTCGGTCGGAGCCCGCTAGTTTTTGAATTATGACGTCCCACTGACATAACCTCAAAATTGCATAAACATTCCTAAAATTCCGCCGATTTTCACATGAAAAATTTAACCAGAAGTTACTCAGACATTTGTAATGTTTCCAACAGTCATTTACAGTGCTGACCAGTTTTATATATGTTTATTTACGAAAAATAAACAATTTTTATAAATAATCTTACACCCCTCCCATGTGTTTTATGCATAATTTTACGCAGCCGTCAGATGTCGCTATCATCGCGCACCGTGCCAATAGTTTATTTGTTAGTTGCAACTTTGAAAAAAATCATAATAAAAAATATTTTATTATAACCAAATTAAACCAAATTTGCTAAAATCACACAGATCTGCAAGTAAAAAATTGTAGAGGATTTTTATAATTTTTTTTATAAATTTCAACTTGGTGAAAAACAAAAAAAAATCATCATTCCACGGATTTTTTGGGAAGTACACAACCTTTTTAAAATACTTTTTCTAGTCCTTATAGTGTTATTATTGAATATGTAATGTAATGAAGCTGATAAAATAGGTAAATAAATAAGGCATGGCATATACACTAAAAAAAACTGGAGAACACAAAAAATATTATACTTAAATAGATATAAAACTTATATTAACAAATTACAAACATATTCTTACCTCCTATAAGGCATTCGACCAGGTCCCCAAATTGGCAGGTAGCGTAGCATTAAGTCCCAGACTAAACTTCCCAGATTGCGCCTTTATCAGTCTATTGTGCAAATCGGCATTACAATTTTCCAACTCGCTGATCTTCAACTCCAAGATTACTCTTCTGTTTCTGCAACGTCGTCACTTGCTGCTCGTATTTCTGAGTAACTGCTGATAAATTCTCTTGAATTTGGTTCAGCTGAGTCCTAAGTTCTTCCTCCTTCTGGCAAACTTTAGTTATTTCTTGCTCCAGCAGCTGTTTTTCGTTTTGGATTTTGGTCTTTTCCAGCAGCACGTTCGAATACTGTTGACTGGAATTATCTAACTCGGTTCTGAGAGCCGCGAGTTTATTTTGGTATTCTTGTACCACTCCGTTAATTTCTCTTTCCTTGGCTTTGTAGGAACTGATGGTCTCTTCATAAGACTGCACAGTCGTTTTCAAGTCTTCAAGTTCATTCAGTAGCTTCTCAACCTCCATAAGTTTCTTTTCCACCTCGGTTTTTTTAACATAGTCCCTTGTAAATTCTTCCTGGATCGACAAACATTTTTTCTGCATCTTCTTCACTTCTGCCTCACATTTTTCCTCGGTGTTCTTAATCTGTTTGGTGAAAACTTCTTCGGCGTTCTTCAGTTTTTCAATAAGACTCTCCTCGTACTCTTTCCTCAGGTTTTGTTCCATTTTGTCCATGGTTTCTTGCATTGTTTTAAGTTTTTCTTCAGCTGCAACTACCAAATTTTTAGCGTTCAATGCTTGTCGCTCGTATTCTTGTGACTCTGATAGGATTTTCTGTTTCTGAAGCTCCAGCTGGTTGATCTTATCTTGCATTTCCTTATCTTTTCCAACCATGTTCTCTTCGTAGTATTGTTTAAAGGCAGATAGTTCTTCCACAAGCTGAAAAAAATTAAATTTATTCAATAAAATATCAAAACTTTAACAAATTCTGCTTGTCAATGAAGTTTATGCAATATAGGTTATAATACAGAAGGCACTAATATTTTAAGCCAAATAATAAAAAAGTAATTTTTGAAATGTTTATTGTTTGTCAAAATATTCTCCCTTGTGCATTCGTTCCTAGCACTTGTCAAAGCATTTTGTCCATTCTGCTTAAGCAGAGCTGAGCAATTATTTTTAAAAATGAATTCAATTACAATTACCAATAACTCTTCTAAGTAGTAGTAAATTACGATTACCAATTACTGGCATGTTTGTTAAAAGTAATTCAGCTATCAATTAAAACTAAAAGTAATTGAATATTTTAGCAATTACTCTATTTAAATTACCACATATATTAATTAAAGACGTTACACTAAACAAATAAAATATTTATACTAATATGCATCTTACACGCACGTCACACTATTCAAATTCTCGGCAAGTTAACATTAAATTACCCTAAAATATTTTTTCATCCTACCCCACACATCAACAGATTGTTCCACAAAAAAAAAAGGATAAAAACGGTGGCGGTAAGCATCAATCGAAAATACTAAATGGCGCGGAGGCGGCGTTCGCCGGATTCAAAGCGACCCGCCGTGTTTCAAGATGCTCTTTCTGGCTGGCCAAAATTCCGGCAGTTATCTATTAAGTAATTGAATTAATTTCTAGGTAATTCTATTACTTTATAGGTAATCAAATTACTTTTAAAGTAATTGAATTACTTGAAATTCATCATCATTATTCAGCCCTCTGTGTCCATTGTTGAACATAGGCCTCCCCAATCATTTTCCATTCCAATCGATTTTGTGCTGTTTGTATTCAGTTGCTGCAGATCCTCTTAATATCGTCTGACCAACGCGTAGGCGATCTTCCTCTACTTCGTTTGTCATCTCTAGGTCTCCACTCAAGAAGCCTCTTCCCCCACATCTTTGCAACGTGGCCTGCCCAGTTCCACTTAAGCTTCGCAATAGCCCCAATGACATCACTCACAGCGGTTCTTCTGCGCAGATCCTCGTTTCTTATGTGGTCCCTCAAGGTCCACCAAGCATGGATCTCTCCATCTTTCTCTGTGTAACTAAGTTTTTTAGCTGTTGCTGTTGTTAGTGTTAGGGTTTCTGAGCCGTATGTCATTACTGGCAGCACGCACTGATCGAAAACCCTTCTTTTAGATTGACGGGAATGTCACTCTTGAAAACGTCTTTAAGCCTTCCAAAAGCTGTCCATGAGAGAGTGAGCCTTCTCTTTAGTTCGCAAGTCTGGTTTTCCCTTGAGATGCTAACCTCATGGCCAAGGTACACATATCTATCTACCATTTGAATTTCAGCTTCGCCAATCTTTAAGCGACAGCTGGAAACAAGGTTTGTCATGAATTTTGTTTTTGACATATTGATATTAAGACCGACCTTTCCACACACCTCTTGCAGGTTCTGCAACATCAGTCGCAATTACGATTACATTATCCTGTTAATTGATAATGCAATTATTTTAATTCAATTATCGACAGCTCTGTGCTTAAGACACCTTCAAAACATGTTTATGAATAAACCAACTGCAACCAAAAATTGTTGTAAATGCTATTTACTCTTGAAGATCGAGACCCCAAAAGAAGTCACTGGGTGTCAAAACTGGACTGGACGGCGGATGACCCATTAATTCGATTTTTTAAGTAGTTGTTAGACAACATGTGAGACTGCTGACACTGTCTTGATAAAGAATGATTTGACGGCGCTTGTTTGTTTTTTTTCACGGTTAAAGGATCATGCAATATTTTGAATATATCTATGCTGGTAAAACTAATGCCTAAAATTGTCTTGTCACATGACATTTTAAATTATTACTTTTTGCACAAAATCAATATTTTCTGACATAACAACTAATTTGGATTAACTTCACGCCTTTCATCAGTGAGCGAAGGATGAGGCTTCATCGCCAAAAGTGGAAGTAAGTTGATCGATTGCATGAAAATTTTAACGCAGAGAACAATTTTTCAACTGAAAATTTAAAGAAGGTTATGATCAAATTTGTCAAACTTTCTAGCGAAAACGTCGGATGGCTCAAAATATAACTAGTGCCCTTCATAGCCTATAAAAAATTTGCTAAACCTTAATTTGTCTTTATTTCATGTTTATTATTAATAACTGCACACAATACATCCCACACTATCTATTTTTAGAAATAGTGTATTAACTTACCTTCTGCAAACTGTAAATCTTTTTCTCAGCATCAGTCTTTTCAATTTCGGCCTGAACTAACTTTTCTCTGTTTTCCTGCATTTCTCGATCCAACTCTTGCAATTTCTGTCTATACATCCTGCTATTTCCTATTACCTCTTCAGACTTTAGTTCTAATTCTTTTTCCAATCGAAGTATATCTAACCCGAAAAAACTTTTTAATAACTATATAATTAACTTCTATAGGATTTAAGGAGTATTATTTATTTATTTATTTGAAAGATCAAGGCAATGAAAAACTGAACAGTATATCAGCCCGAGTGCGAGCTAAATCGGTCGACAGCCCAATCCATTATACTTAGCCCTTCACTATTATCATTATTAACATCAACAGCAGGGATCGTTTTAAAGAAATGTAAAAAATGGGTTATCAATATTTTATAACTAGTAGTAGGAATTTGTATCAAACATTATATTTTTAGATATTTGCAGTTGTTTTTTATTATAACAAAAACTAGTTGTGTTATAGACTTTAAAAAACCAGTAGGGGTTTTGGGGACACACCGAAAAACAAACAAGAACAAACATCAGCGAACAAACGTTTTTCTTTAGTGTGGCAGTAAAAACGCGTGGGTTGTCAATATTTTATAACTAGTAGTAGGAATTTGTATCAAACATTATATTTTTAGATATTTGTAGTTGTTTTTTATTATAACAAAAACTAGTTGTGTTATAGATTCAAAACACCAGTAGTTGTGTCTTAAGGTATGTACACACCGAAAAAACAAACAAGAACAAACATCAGCGAACAAACGTTTTTCTTTAGTGTAGACAGTAAAAACGCGTGGGTTGTCAATATTTTATAACTAGTAGTAGGAATTTGTATCAAACATTATATTTTTAGATATTTGCAGTTGTTTTTTATTATAACAAAAACTAGTTGTGTTATAAATTCAAAACACCAGTAGTTGTGTCTATATGACAACGAAAAAACAAGAACAAACATCGAACAAACGTTTTTCTTAGTGTACACAGCAAAACGCGACAACGTGTTTGTCTTTCATACATTCAGTAGACGTCGGTACATCAAAAGGTATGTACACACCGAAAAAACAAACATCAGCGAACAAACGTTTTTCTTCAGTGTAGACAGTTAAAACGGCGAACAAAGATTTGTTTGTTCTTCTTCACACATGTTCCAGTGGACGTCGGTACATCAAAGAGAATTTTTGTTTTAATGGTCATCCATAACTATTCCAACTAGTCGAACAAGAGTAAACAAACATTTGGTTGAGCTATGTAGACAAAAAAAGCGAACAATAAACAAAAAACACATACAAAGAAAGTGAACAAGAACGAATGTTTGTTTTTGTTTGTTTTTTCGGTGTATACATACCTAAAGAGAAATAAATTTTGTCCGTCGTCATCCATAACTTTTCCAACTGATCAAACGAGAGTAAACAAATATTTGATTGAGCTATGTAGACAAAATAACGCGAACAATAAACAAAGAACCCATACAAACAAGGTGAACAAGAACGAATGTTTGTTCTTGTTTGTTTTTTCGGTGTGTACATACCTTTAAAATGTACCTCAAATACTAGAAAAACAATTATGTAAAAACGTCATAGCTTAACGGTTGTAGATAAATATAATATATATCATCATATACTCCATTTGATCTTGACTGAGTAATTTTAACTAAATACCTTGTGTTAGCTCGAAAATCGTGCTGCGTCTCTTCGAGGGTGTCAAACTGTGGTAAATATCGTCATCTTCCGTTGATTCCCCAAAATGAAGCTTTGATGGCCTTAACGCTGCGGGCATTGATTGATTTAGACCGATTCTAGCTCTAGAAAAAATAAAAGCACAATTCATACAATACGGCAAATCAAAACGACACCAAGATAAAAAATAAATAATTAGTTATTGTTTTCTGGACTTTTGTATTATTAAAGATATTTATTTAAAAATAAATCAATCTTTTATTATGACCGAAATATCATTAAGTATAAAAAATAAATGTGTTAACAGTTCTTTATCTCGTTCAAGTTTTAACTTACTTAGAAACTGCTCGGTCTGGTTCACTCCAAGCCTCACTCTCACTATGTCCCTCGCTTACTGCCTTTATCGTCGCCGAAGTACTCTTACTCGGTGTGAAAAGTTTCGATTCCTCTCTCTCCTCTTCAGTCTCCGTCAGTTTTTCCACGCCGCTTTCCTTATTGCTGTTTAACCTATTTAGCTCATTGTCTCTTAATTTCAACTCGCTCTTTAAATTAAAAACTTGTTCCCTTAACGCCGTAATAACCTGCTCGTTATCGGGCTCGTTCCATTCACCTTTTTGTATAAGTGGCTCTCGTATGTCAAGGAAATATTATCGGGTACTATGCTGAGGTGTGTTTCTTCATCGGCCCCCATGTCTTCGGCCAAACTGAGTTCTTGGAACACGGAACCGTTTAGGAAAGTAGTTATGTTAGACAACTGAGCAAGGCTCTGATCGGGATTCGCCAAAAGGCTCATTGTGAAAGACCTCGACATATCTAGGCTGTTATTTATAATTTCTCTTAGTCTCTTGTTCTTTGCCAAACCCAAGAAACCAAGCACGGATTTCTGCTTGAGCAATGAGTCCAAAAATATGGCTAGCTCTTCGAGTCGGTTGCTTAACACAGAGCAAACTTCGTTAGTCTCGTGCCTCAGTCTCTCGCACGTTTCTAGTTGACCTTTAAGGTCGTTATTTTGAGATCTTAGTTTGTCCACCAGTTCTTGTTGCTGCTTCGCCCATTCTTCCTGTCGTTTCTTCTCCCGTTTAGTCGCGTCAAACCTCAGCTTTTCATCCCGTTCAAGTTCACTCTGCATCTTCCCTTTTTCTATTATCGCCTCTAATTCAGTAACCCGCTCTTCGAAGTATTTCTTCTCATCTTTAACAGCTTTGAGTTGATCTTGCAAAATTTTGATGTGTTGGATGTTTCTTTTCGGCGACGACAGGTCTTTAAGTTCCATACTGTCTTCGCTGGGTAATTTTATGTCCAACCCAAGTTCGGAGATCTTTTCCTTCAGCATTTTGAGTTGCAAATCCTTTCCTGTCAACTCTTTCTTCAGTTTTACGATCTCACTTGTGCTCTCTTGCTTCTTGTGAAGCTTTTCAATCTCTCTATTCTTCGCCCACAATTCTGTGTTGACAATTTCCTGAAGATAACAAGTACACTTCTTCAATTCCACGTTTAACCTATCGATTTCTTTGTTCTTTTCCTCGAGTTCCAGTTTGTAAAAACTGCTGTGCTTCTCTGAGCCCATGTCTCCCTTTTCTAGAAGGGATTTATCGACTTTTCCGGAGTTTTGGTGTGAAGATAGAAGTTCGAATTCTAAATCTACGATTTTGTTTTCCTTTTCTTCTAGAGTATTAAGGATCTCGTCGTATTGGGCTTGGATGTATTGCATTTGAGAGTCTTTTTCCTTAAGTGTTTCTACCAAAACCTAAAAACGAAATTTTATTAAGTATATTATAGAGAACATGTGTGTTTTTTTGGTGTCAATTAGAATAATGTTTATAGTGTTTTTAAATTATTTTTAGTAGCTGAAATATTGGCCTGGAGACAAAAATATAAGCGATTCTAAAACATCAAGAATACGAAATAAATAAATAAATTGGATAACTTGTTTTCCCAAACCCTTCTTGCTAAGACAAAATATAGTCTTGCAAAATTATACAAGGTGTCAATTTGAAAACTTCCAATGCATATATCCGACAAAATAGTTGGAAAAAAAGTAATTTGGCACAAATGTTGTAAAAGTAGAGGGAGCCACAACTACTATCCTTTAGAGAAGAGGTAAAAAATAGTACCTATATGAACAAGGTTTTTTTCATTTAATACAGAAGATAAAAAAATAATTCAAGTAAAACACACTGTATTGAATTAAAATGCTATTTTATTTGATAAAATGCTTAAAACGCATTTCATTTTGTTCTAAGCAAAAGTATAATATATTTTTCCTACGAGCGTGCGGAAAAGTAAAACTACTCTAAAATCTTACAGGTAAGCAAGATTTATATGCATTTTAGTAATTGTAGGCTATTTCATGCAATATACGAAGCCATTACAAGTTTTAGTTTATTCTCTTTTTTGTTTGTTACTTCGTAATTTTCAATATTTCAACTAAAACACAAAAAAAAACATTTTTTTAATTACCCTGTATAATAATAATAAATGATTATGACAAGTCAAGCAACAATATGTAATCTTGATGATTTTAACACATGTCAGATTTTTCTTCGTTTCCATATGAACAAGCAATTGCACAAATGAATTTCAATACAAACAAGCATTTTTAATGAATAGGCGTCATAGTATCTTTTTTTAATTAAATAAAAATACGACAAAAATAATTATTTAAAATGAGTAGTTCCGATGAGGAGCTACCAGATTCTATCCTGGATGCAGCAAATACCTTAAGTTTGAAATTATTACCAGCAAAATCTCGTGAAAAATATGAGAATCAATATAGTCTTTTCGAAAACTGGTGCTCCAGCAAGGGGACACAAAGTATTAAAGAAGAAGTGTTCTTGGCCTATTTTGCGGATTTGCAAAAAACATATAAACCTAATACTTTATGGAGTAAGTACTCTATGTTAAAATGTGTCCTCAAAGTAAAAGGAACCTTGATTTAAGTTCATATTTCAAGCTAACATCACTACTTAAACACCAAAACGTGGGATACCGGCCAAAAAAATCAAAAACTTTCAGCAAAGAAGAAGTTTCAAGATTCATGAAAGAAGCACCTGATAATATTTACCTTCTAATAAAAGTTGCTACAATTTTTGGATTAGCCGGTGCTTGTAGAGAGATGAACTTACAAAAATAATGATTGATGACATACAGGATAATGAAAATTTGATAGTGGTGAAAATTCCTGACAGTAAAAATAACACTTCCAGAATCTTTGTAGTGTCCGATGAAACAAATAACGTACTTTATCTGCAATTGTACCGTAAATATGCAAATTTGCGAAAACCACATACCCCACACAGACGTTTTTTGTCCAGTATAAACAAGGAGCATGCAGTCCGCAATGTGTGGGAATAAATTCAATAGGTAAAATGCCTTCAGAAATTGCTGCATACCTAAAATTAAAAAATCCAGAAGAGTACACTGGACATAGTTTTCGTCGATTCTCTGCGACTATGTTAGGAATTACCAATGTCAAGCGACTTGAGGGCTGGAAATCAACGGCTGTAGCTGAGAGCTACATTGATGAATCCACAAATCAGAAAAAGGATATGTCGAATAAAATATTGACCATGAACAACTCCCCTCCTGAGCTAAGTCAACCTTCATCAAGCCGTACAATAAGCGCTTCCATAAGCCACCCGCTAAATGAAATTACAGGTTCTGCAATTAATTTACAATATGCTAATAACTGTTCTTTTGTTGTAAATGTTATCAACAAATAATTCCCATTTATAAATATGTTGTAGTAGTTCTTTCAGATTAAACATAATTTAAAAAATAATCATTGCTTTAATATTGGTATTATCTGGCTCTCGTAGGAAAAATTTTGTTCCTAACGCTTGCGCAAAGTGACTTTTCCGCACTTGACTGCTTGCCGAACTCCGCTTCGCGTCGTTCGGGCAACGGCAGTCGCGTGCGGAAAAGTATCACTTTGCGCACTTAGGAAAATAACTATTTAAATCCCATTCTCTTATAATACGTTGCCATTTTCATAAAAGACAAGAAAAAGGCCAATTTTTTTTTAAATTCGAAAAACAAACATAGCCCTATGACAAAAAAATTGAAACTCTACAAAATGTCAAAATTTGACTAGCTGCCATCCCGCTACGAATGTTTAGATTGCAGATATTGAAAATTTCAAATCAAATAAAAGAGAATTTAAAGAAAATACAGTCTGATATACTCGAAATATGTTTTTAAATTTATTCACCCTGTATTTAATAATAAAAAAATATTCTGTGCAAATAAATACTACTCCTTAAGACCTTTGATCTAAGGTATCACTTAAGGGGTGATGTCATTTGACTTTTGACATTTTTGAACATTTTTTTCAAATTATCATTTTTTAACTAGTTTATTTTTAAAATATTTGCATTTAACATTTTTTAACTGGCCCCTATATAAATAAAATCTGTCAAAAAAATAACTTTATTTAACACTTTAATTTCTTTATAAGAAAAATGTTTGGGCAAAAATGCTCTTTAGAGTAGGTAAAAAATCTTACCTCAATTTTAGCTTCTAACTCTACGGCGAGTCTTTTGTACATGTCCACGATCTCCATATCGTCAGCTTGCTGCGTCTCGTCCGCCACGTTGGAATTCTGACAACAGGACAACACAGGGGATTAACTAACAGAGGACAGGAATAGGGGAATGGAAGTGGTGCGTTTTCAAGGGAGGAGTCTTGAATAAGCTTGTTTAGTATCTTGAAAAAGGTAAAATAAATGACATTTAAAAGTTTTTTTAATTATTTTTTTAATACGCTCTGCAAACAAAAAGTTTCGACAATTAAATTAATATTTTCTGCACAGATGTATGTAAAATTTTCAATAAGACTCCTCCCTTAGAAAAATTTTAATAAAACTACTATTTTAGGTTCTGGTTAGTTTATTTGCAGAAAATATTACAATAGTTACAAAAACTAATGTATTTCAAGCTGTATCTACAAAGCAAAAGCTATTAATGGGATCTACACTACGTATAATTAAATAGGTAAAAAAATAAGAAGCTAATCAATAGGATATCGCAAATGGTCAAAGCGAGATAAAGAGACGAGGCAAAAACACATTTCAGTAGCAATTGCTAGAACAGCAGAACATGGAGCTATTTATTTTTAAACACGACGTTTCGCCTACCGAAATTTATCATCGGCTTTTTTGGTTAGTCTTGGTTTTTAAAAGCTCTTAGGACCCTTAAAAAATCTACAGTATGTCCACGGAAATGGTGTTGAATAGGAAAAACGTCTTTATTTTTAATTTTATCGAAAAAAGCTACTCTTGATAAAATATTTTGCTACTTCTTAGAGTAAGATTGGGATAGAAACATTTAACATATTTTATACGCGGTGTTCAGAAAATTAAAAAAACTTTAAATGGTTCAAGAGTAAAGTGCATTTATTTGAGAAGATATAAAAATAAGTAATTAAGGTATAAGTAAAAGGTAATCTCTAATACCAATTTTCACAAAAATCGGCCTATTTTTATTAATTTGTGATTAAAATTATTTTAATATCAATTAACTAATTTCAAATTAACAACTCATTTTGTACTAGTAGGCGTTGATAGTGACAAGCTTTATTGACACTTCGCTTCTATAATTCATTAGCCGTAGTATTGTCAGCTTAAAATGCTTGCTTTACGGCAAAAAATTGATAAAACTAAAATTAAAAATAAAAATTGATATTAAAATAAATTTAGTCATAAATAAATAAAAGTAGGCCGATTATTTCGAAAATTGGTATTAGAGACTACCTTTTACTTTTAAACAACTTTTTCTAATAATGTATTTCCATGTCTTCAAATAAATGCACTTTACTCTACCATTTAAAGTTTTTTCAATTTTCTGAACACCGCGTATAAAATATGTTAAATGTTTCTATCCCAGTCTTATTTAACAAGTAGAATTTTTTTTAATCAAAATAGCTTTTTTTGATAAAATTCAAAATAAAGAAGTTTTTGCTATTCAACACCTTTTCCGTGGACATACTGTATATATAACAAGTGATTTCCTAAACTTGAGATATGCTCTTTGTTGTTATCGCGAATTCATTTATCAAACCTTTTTAATTAGTGCGTGAGGTTTTGTCTGAGGTAATAAACTTGTGCACATACAGTCAATTCACCTTTTCACACTTGCAGATCGTTTTTTTAAATTCCTTTAAAAAAAAAAAAAAAGGCTCTCAACACTTTAGTGACAAATCTGTTATGTTGTCGAAATTTATGATATGATGTCAAGTTTTTATCTATCTATTATTAAAAATTAGGCATAAGAAACTCTCAGACAAAAACAGTTATAAATGGAATTTTATGTATTTTTGACGATCAACAGCCCCTTACATAGTATGAACGTCAATTTTCATATTATAAATCTTTAACTTACAAAAAAATCCCTTTCTAGGATTTTGAAAATTGTTTACCTAAAAAGTGAGACATGAGATCCATACCAAATACAGGGTGTTTCTTTAAAAAAAAAAAAACCTTCATATGAATGTATGACCCAAACGTCTTATCTTTTGAGATACAGGGTGTTAAAATTTTAAGAAAAAAATAACACCTGATATAATTGATTTCTTTGTGCGTTCAGGGTAATTTTTTGTTACTAATCCGAAATGTATGTAGATCACCTTAATTTCATAATTTTAACGTTTAAAAGTTATCTTATTAAATAAATTATTGTTTAAAGTTACATAAATCGTTTTTTCTCGTAATTGGTCTAATAAGATGCAAATAAGTGAATTTATTTTTTTTATGGAAAACGGTGAGTCGTACGAAAAAAGTCAAGTAACCAAATTTGTTTTTAATTGACCGGCGACTACAAAAATAATTTTTATTTTAAGAGAAAGCAGTGGCGTACTACTTTTCCTTTAAAAATATCTAGTCAGAGTCCAGTACGGACGCCACTGTTGGAAATAAAAAAAGTTTCTTAGGTAAAAAAATGCTCTTTAATGCATAAACGCCGTACACCAGTTTTCATAAAAATATTTAAAGTGGTATGAAAATAACAATAAAAAAATTATTTTTTTCTTAAAATTTTAACACGCTGTATCTCAAAAGATAAGACGTGTAGGACATACATTCATATGAAGTTTTTTTCTTAAAATGAGGCCAAGAATCACTCCCTTAAATATTAGCATGTTATTAAGAAACACCCTGCATATACCAGATGCTACTGACCTCAAGAAGAACATTTTGGTAAAAAAATATTTATTTTAGAATTTGCAAAAAAGTGAGTTTTTTTGCAGCGCCCCGTTTTTTTTTCGTAAATTTGATCAATTTTTTTTTGTCAAATTACAAATTTCGCAAAATTATCTACGTTTTTCTAAAAACCACAGCCAATTAAAATATTTTCACTCAATAAATTTTTTATGCACATATTTCAGATGTCTTTAAGTTTAAGAAAAATATAGATATTTTTGCGAAATTTGGGATTTAACGCTAAAATTTAATAAATTTACAAAAAGATACAAATAAAGGATTTACTTTTAAAACTTAGATTTTTTTCTGGGGCGCTGCAAAAATCAACTTTTTTTTGCAAATTCCAAAATGATTTTTTTTACCAAAATGTTCCCCTTGAGACAAATAGCAACTGGTATTTATTTGGTATGGGAACCAAGTTTTACTTTTCAGATAAAAATAATTTAAAAATTCTAGAGGCGCCACTGTCATCTGTCAAATAACAATCGCCCGTTTTTCAGTGGCGTACAAAAAAGAAATTTTATTACTTTTCTGATGGTTCATTTTAGGTTTTTAGTGCTTTAGGCAGCATTTTAAGTATCTAGTTTAATTTTAAGACATGATTTCTGGTTTGTTTTTCAGTACATTTTCAAAATAAATTTCAGATTTTACTTTTAACCTAACCATTTAGGCATTTTAAATTAAAAACAATGGCTTATTAGAGTTTAAAGGCTGCAATTCTCTCTACTTCCACCCTAACATGAAAATTTAAAATTTGACTTTAATCCAGAAACGCATCCAAATATCAATGCGATTACACACAAAAACAAAACTAAAAATACATAATGCACTGTGTAACTCAACATAAGCGCTATAGGTTATTCACATCATTAAAACGAATAAAAATATCGTTCAATTCCTAAAACTTTACCTTATAAGCTCTCCATACAGTAAATTCAGACAAAAGACACAAGAAAAAAATCTAAAGTAATTTTAATTATTTAATATTCACTGTCATTATTTAAAAACTTTTATAAATAAAATAAAAGCCGAAATAAAAAGTGAAACCCAAGCTGCAATCTTGGCACGAAAAACGGGCTCTGGCTCGAAAACTAACGCACCGAATGAACCTTTAGCTGGCTAAAGGTTAAAAATAACTCTGGTATGTTTAGATCGGAACTATAAACAGGATAATAAAAAGAGTTCTTTTGGTGCTTAATAAAGATGTATATAGTGGCACCCAATTTAAAAATGGGTTATTATTAAGGGATTGTTTTTAAATTTGCATTTATATTTACATATTTACAAGAGCCAAGAGCCTCTTTCCAATAATTAATTTCGCATTAAATCTAATGCAAAAGCACCAATATTGCTCAACTGAAGTCGACTCGCGCAAACTCTGAAAACACTAGAAATTCAGTTACCAACCGCAAAAACATTATTTATTTTTGTAAAAAATAGCGCCAAATATTAAGGGGATTCGATCACTCTAAAGCTGAATTAAGTTATATTATGACACTGATCTTAAAACCAGAATCTTCCTAAGACCCTACAGATGATTTGCCTAGCGTCATAGAATTTTTGGACATTGCTGAAACTTAGAATCCAGTGGAACTCTGAAATTTCGATGCTTTTCATCAAATTCTACAAGTTTTAGTACCTTAATAATTTTGCTCCCTTTATTTCGTACGGTAGATCCTTATTAAGGTCCTACAAAAGATACAGTAAGTTATAGAATTTTTGGACATTGCTGGAACTTAGAATCCAGAGGAACCCTGAAATTTCGATACTTTTCTTCAAACTCTACAAGTTTTAGACTTTAATAATTTTACTCCCCATTAATTTAAATGGGGGATCATTTATAAGGTCCTACACAATATTTGCCTAAAGTTATAGAATTTTCGGACATTGCTGGCATTAAGATATTCGCCGAAATATCAAATTTATTAATTTTTTTAATAAATAACGTTTAATTTTGATACTTTAAAATTGTATTTCCTTTTATTTTGTATGGGGCTCCTTCAATCTAAAGTTTCCTAGATTTAGGATAGATTTTTCACTGATATAAATTTGTTATAATGGGGATCTTCCAAGTCCTCAAATTTGCCTAAAGTGAATTTTGGAATTGCTGGCATTAAGATATTCGCCGAAATATCAAATTTATTAATTTTTTTAATAAATAACGTTTAATTTTGATACTTTAAAATTGTATTTCCTTTTATTTTGTATGGGGGCTCCTTCCTAAGGTCCTCTAGAAGATTCTCCTAGAGTTATAGAAGTTTTGGATATTGCTGGAATTAAGAAATTCGCCGAAATATCAAATTTTTAAATTTTTCTAATAAATAACGTTTAATTTTGATACTCTAAAATTTTGCTCCCCTTAATTCATATGGGAGATCCTTCCTAACGTCCTTTAGAAGATTTGCCTAAAGTTATAGAATTTTTGGATATTGCTGGAATTAAGATATTCGCCGAAATATCAAATTTATTATTTTTTTAATAAAAACGTTTCATTTTATATATTCTAAAATTTTATTCCCCCTTATTTTGTATGGAAGATCCCTCCTAAGGTACTCTAGACTCTAGAAGATTTGCCTAAAGTTATGAATTTTCTGGATATTGCTGGAATTAAGAAATCGGCCGAAATATCAAATTTTTGAATTTTTTTGGTACGTTTAGTATTTTTTAAAAGGGAAAAAATGAATATCGTAGAGTTAGATCCAAGACGAATTTATAAAAGATTGGTAAAAGCGTATAAGGACTTTTCATCTTCAATAGAACAGTAGAAAGATGAGTTGCTGAATTAAAACGCGGTGTTACAAGTCTTAAAGGACGTCCAAAAGTGAATCAACAGAAACACTAGAAATCGTAGCAATATAGAATATGGTTTTGGAAGATTATCGATTAACCGAGAAAGATTCAGTAGAAGAGATTTCACTAGGCAGTGAGAAGAAATATTTTGGCTGAAGTGTTGGTTTTTTACAAAGCTGTTTGTACAGTGGGTACAGTATTTGCTAACAATGAAAAAAAAACATTTAAATGCGACTTTCTCGGGAACATCTGGAGAATTTTAAAATGATAAAACGGATTATGAGCATAATTTCTTCACTACGGTTAGGATTTTGGACATCACCAAAATCCTAAATTAAAACAAGAGGATAAGGAGTGTTATGAACCCAGTATTTCGGCTCCGAAGCATGTTAGGATCCAGAAAGCGGCCAATAAACTTTTTGGGATGCAAAGAAAATTATATCTGTGGATTACCTTCAAACTCGTAAAAATAATTAATTCGGATTATTACTGGAACCTTTTGGACCAATTGAATGTATGAGATTCTCTAGTTTACAGAGGAAATATATATTTTTTATTGAGACAACCTACCCTTCATGCACCTATAAAAAATCCATCCCGAAATTCAGTGAATTAAAATACGAATTATTGCAACATTCACCCTATTCGGCCAAATTTACATTCCTCTAAGTTTTGGCTGTTGAACAATCCAGTATAACAATAAAAAATACATTATAAAATCTCTTCTATCTCTTTGAATTTTTAGGAGTACGATCTGAATCACCCTGTATAAAACGACATTCTTGATGTTAACGATATATTTTTACACACTCGCCATTCTTTCTGTCTCTTTTTTAGTTTTTCACTGAATAACCCAATAAACTGGCTAATAAAATTCGGAGAATGAGGAAATCATATGGATTTTAGTTATTTGGTCCAAAAAATTTTGAAATACTGGGTCAAATTAATATGATGAATAAAACGGTAATTTTAAATAGTAAAATCAACATTTTTATTGATCAAAATTTAGTAAAAAAGAAATAAAAGCTTTATTCAATAAATACTTATTTAACAAGTTAATATTGTAACGTTCGTAAAAATTTAAAATAAAAAAAACAGACTATAATAATTCAACATTTTAAACCACACAAACAAAAACCGTTTGAAGTAATACTAGAAAAAAACCTCCGAAAAGTCGACACATTTCTATCAGTCTGTAATTAAATAAAAGAAAATTTGTTAAAACTGTTATCTTGCAAAAAAGGAGATTAGTTGAGGCTTTTTTTTTAACTGTGTATAAAACTCGTTAAAATAAGCAACTTTTTCTAATAAAATTTTTTTAAAAACCCAAAAATAACAAAGCTACATAAATTTATTTAAAGGTGTGTCCAGTGCGGGCCTGAGCATAACCAGATAGTTTATTTCTTATTTACGTTTGTTTTTTGTCTTGCTAATCACGCATTCTGACTCGGTCGTATTGCTTTAAACAAACGAGGCAAGAGTTAATTTTAAATCATTGTTAAATCACGAAAATGGCACAATCCAAAAACAATTAATATATGAATATGTTCCTTATTTATGGAAAGTGTCGTTAAGCTGCGACCGTTGCTTCGAGATTGAACGCGTGACGGTTTTCCTTGCGGGCTCATTATGGACCCAAGTACTCGGGCGATTGCAAGTTAGTTCGGTTTAAGTAAGAAAAACACAACATTGCGAAAAAATCACGTCCAACGTGTCCAAGCACTACAGCCAGAAGACCCTGGGCGGTGATAACTTACTTTAGACAGAACCGTATTCCAAACACTAAATGAATGTAAGTTCTTTATTTTTCAGTATTTAAAAAAAAGTTATTTAAAAAAGTTGTTTATTTTATTGAGTTCTATACACAGTTAAATAAAAAAGCGTCAACTTAGGAATCACCCTGTATATACACCTTAATAACCCTAATAAAAATTGTTTAAATTTAATTATACTGAATCTAAATATTATAAATGTTGCATAAAAAATAAAAAATTATTATATAAGGAAGATATTTAAGAACATGGATTTTAGTTATTTGGTCCAAAAAATTTTGAAATACTGGGTCAAATTAATATGATAAATAAGACGGTAATTTTAAATAGTAAAATCAACATTTTTATTGATCAAAATTTAGTAAAAAAATAAAATGCTTTATTCAATAAATACTTATTTAACAAGTTACATTGTAACTGTTGTAAAAATTTAAATTAAAAAAACAGACTTAATAATTCACACATTTAAACCACAAACAAAAACCGTTTGAAGATACTAAAAAAACCTCCGAAAAGTCGACACATTTCTATCTAGTCTGTAATTAAATAAAGAATAATTTGTTAAAACTGTTATCCTTGTAAAGGAATAGTTGAGCTTTTTAACTGTAAAAAACCGTTAAAGATAACAACTTTTCAATAAATTTTTTCAAACTTCCAAAAATAACAAATTTCATAAATTTATTTAAAAGTTGTCAATGCGGGCCTGAGCATAACAATAGTTTATTACTTTATTAAGTTTTTGTCTATATAATAACATTCTTGACTGGTCGTATTGCTTTAAACAAACGAGGCAACGAGTTAATTTTAAATCATGTTAAATCGAAAATGGACAATTGCAAAACACAAATAGTGTAGATATGTTCCTATATGGCCGGTTGTCGTTAGTCAACATTTTTCGGAAATTAACCGTATGTTCTACATTACTGCCAAGAACTCAAATGCTTCTAGCAGCCAACATTCCGAAAAATTGTCCAACGGTCCCATTACTAGGCCCTGTCAGGTGATAATTTAGACTTTAACAGAACCATCTTAATTTTCAAGTTGCATTTTTAAAACAAATATATTTGTGTTATAAATTTTATTAGTTTTTGTAATATTTGCTGTATTTAAATAATTAATCTCTAAAAAAATGTAATGTAAAAACCTGCAAATCAGTTATAATGTGATAAACATTTGCAGATTTTTTAGAATTTAAGAAAGCATATTATGAAAACATTACTGTAATATTAGTCCATTATCCAAAAAGTGAAATCATAAATTAATTTCTATCTACTGTATATGAATTTTGAATATATAATTTCCTTTTATTTTCTATTTGACATTGTATACTGTTTTTTTAAAAGTAACATATTTGACAAAAAATTGATAATAACATTACATATCTTTGCAAAAGCGTTAAATTAAAAAAACAGTGCTAGCTATGACAAAGATAATGAGCATTAGTCTCAAACATGTAAAGTTTATATAGCTTGTAAACTTGAAATTTATTAAAGCATATCAAGGAAAATTTAACATTGTCTAAAATAAAATAATAAAAGTCTTTTTTTTAAAGATTCATTTGTAATTATGTAGTTTATAATGTTCATATTTACAATAAAATAAAAAATTCCGAAATTTAAAAATGTTCAAAGCCTCTCGTTGACCATACATTGGCATACTGGGGTTTTCTTGAGGTCAAATATTTAAATCTGAAAACATATTTATTTACGGCAAGAATTCAAAATTTATCGCAGAAATCATTATCAGTAGAAAATTAACGCTAATCCTTTTAGCAACCATATGTTCTTTTTGTAACAAGTTTTTGATTTTAAGTAATGTGGCACGAAACTTATTCTTAAGAATGCTTTTTAAAACCTATATATTTTTCATTTAATTTCACATTTTGTGGTAGGCATTTAAATTAAACTCTCACTTATAAGCAATGAAGTAACCATGCAACTCCCTGAGTGTAACTGGGGGTTTGCCGTAAACAATCCATGACGAAAATATTAACTGACGGTTTCAATTTCAAAATGGAAATATAGGTTAACCTGTATATAAATTATTAAGCAATTTTTAACGTGTTTTTTTATTAAAATGGATGTCTAATTAGAAATGTAAAACATTCCCAAAATCTTCAAAAAGAACGAGAATTTAAAAAGTTCGTGTTTCACATTAGACTATCGAATTTTATCTTGAAAACGAAACATTGTCCATGATTAAAAAAACTTATTAATCAGAGTCAAAATATTACATGCAAATGCCATATCACAAAAAGCTGAGCCAAAAATTAAGCACACCTATATTGGATAGTGAAATACTCCACTAAAGGCTCTAGCGTAATTAAAAGAAACATCTACCTCGCATGGTGGCGTCCCCACTGCCGTTATGTTCATCTCCGACACTTTTGTATGCAAAGGCACCTCCTTGTCTTTCTGGGGTTTCGAAACGACATTTTCTAATTCCTGCAAAAAAAAACAAATATACATATTCATAGGTAAAAAAAAGATTGTCCCCAACTCCATGGTTCAGAAAACATCTGTTTTTACACATAAATCTAAATATGTTTTATTATTTGAAAAATAAAGTAGTCAGGGCAGTTATTTCAAAAAATCTCTATATTGTAAAAAAAACTTTTTAGCAAAGAGATACAAGTGTATTTTGTTAAACACATTATTAAGGACATTAGTGTGAAAAATTTTTTCTTTGTATATTTAGCTTGATCTTAAGAGGTTAGAGATTATTTAAAATATATATTCTTTTAGGGTTAGATTTATTTTGATCATTCCCAGAATTTTTTTTTGCATTTCTCTTAATCAATTTTTGCTATGTTATTATTACTTCTGTACTTTTGGGATGCCTATTTCAAATAGGAAAAAGCAAAGATAATACCTCTACGGATAAGATGAACCCAATGCTATATTTTTGATACCCCTAATGGACTTTGGCTAACGCGAGCCGATGTCCATCGAGAGATTTACCATTTTTACCTTTACCATTGGCGTGATGAAACGCGACTAGAAAACAAACAATTCGTTTAGCCGCCCGCTTTCGCTACTTCGTGTTCCGAATAAGGTACAAGCGACAGACATATTGACAATGTCGCACATGGTTTCGTACCTCGATTCGCTGGGGCAGGGGTTACCGACTTAATTTTATTCGCATTTACGGAAGCATTGATATCTCCGAACTGATTCAAAACGCCCCATTTAAATGAACCATCTATTCGTAGTAGTATTATCTTTGGAAAAAGCCAAGAAGCAAAGAAAAAATGAAGCTGAAACTGACGTCCAGCGGCAAAGCCGAACTGCGCAAGGCCGAAACGTAATGTTTAATGACCTAAAATTTTGCTTCCCTTTAATTTGTATGTGAGAGATCCTTTCTATGGTCCTTCAGAAGATTGGCCTAGAGTTATAGAATTCTTCGACATTGCTGGAATGAAGTAATTCGTCAAAATATGAAATTTTTGAATTTTTTTAATAAATCACATTTAATTTTGATCGTCTAAAATCTTGCTCTCCTTTAATTCATATTGAAGATCCTTCGTAAGGTCCTTCAGAAGATTTTCCTAAAGTTATAGAATTTTTGGACATTGCTGAAACTTCCAGTGGTAACTCTGAAATTTACTACTACAGCGCCGGCCGCCAGTTTCAGCTCCATAAGAAAAAACTGTTTTTAAAACAACAGGAAAACATTTTAGCATCCGAACTTTAAAGGATCATCTTCCAGAACATTAATTAAAATCGCTGCTTTAAGATCAACAACACTGCCTTCGACAACAGCACATTTTCTAGGTCAAGGATAAAACACGGACTTATGTAAAGAGAAATCCGATTAATTCGAAAATAAAATATAATAATAAAATATGGTTTATGGATAGGAAGTTATGACACTTTTAGATGGCCGCCCAATGGTCCCGATTTTAACCCTTTGGATCTATTTTTGTGGAGAAGTAAATTAAAACGTAACTAATTTTCCGCACTTGTGCAAAAAAAATCTACTTTTTCGCACTGTTGTGGAAAATTGGTCTTTTTTGCACGATCGTAGAAAAATACCTTTTCCAATTCCTCCTTCGCTTTTTTCAGGTGCGCTATTTCATCATTGGCCTTATTTCGGAAATCGATCATGGATTTGATGATTTCGCAAGCTTTTAGCTGTTCGCTTTTTAGTTTTAGAATTTTCTCTTTTTGTGCGTTGAATTCCGTCTTGATCACTGCAAATTCCTTAAGTATATCGTCGCTGTTTTCACCCACTGTCAATAGCCTCTCGAAGTTAACTAAGTTTTTGCTGTCAGGTGTTGGTGGTACCTATAATTAAAAATACCAAAAAATAATTATCTGCTAATCTGCGTGCGGAAAATGGCACTTTTCCGCACTAGTACGGAAAATAGCACTTTTCGGACTAGTGCGGAAAAGTAAAATCTTTTAGTTTTTGGAACAAAAGTTGGTATCTAATTATAAAACAATGCTTAATTTTGCTTATAATAGTTATATATTTGAAGAAACTGAATTTTGCTGTAATTTTACAGTCTTTTTATAACATTTATTAAATAAAATAAAATAATCCTAATTTACCAAATGTAAGTACATATTTTTTATAACTCCATATAAATAATCAAAGAATCCATAGCAACCAACTTGTTATGTTTGAGAGCTGGTGTCAAGGTAAGGGTGTGAAGTCTTTTAAACAAGAGATGTTTCTGGCCTATTTCTCTTATTTATGAAAAACATGTAAACCCAATACATTACGGTCTAGATACTCTATGCTAAAATGTATCATTAAGTTACGAAAGAACATAGATTTAAGCAAATTTTTCAAAGTGACGGCCTACCTTGAAAAACAAAGCGTTGGTTTTAGACCCAAAAAGGCTGTCTTTTTATAAGAAGAAATATCGAAATTCATGGATAAAGAGCCAGATGATACTTTTATTTACATATAAAAGCGGCTACGATTTTTGGCTTAGCGGGCGCTTGTCGTAGAGAGGAGTGAATAAAAATATGTCTGGACCATATTGAAGACCAAGGAAATTTAGTATTGATACATATCGCAGACTCAAAAAATCACAGCTCTAGAAGCTTTATCATTTCTGGAGATAACAAAATGGAAAATTTTTTGAATCTATATAGAAAGTATGCCAGTTTAAGAAAGCCGACAACACCACATGGGGGATTTTTTGTGAACTATAAACACTCTATCTCAAACTTTCCAACCAGAATTGTATACCTGGCATAGCTTTTGCCGGACTCTGCCACATTTCTCGCAAACTCCGGAGAATAAATATCCAACATTAAACGTCTTGGAGGCTGGAAGTCTACATCAGTCACTGAAGAATACCTCGAGAATTTAACAAATTTTAGAAAGGATATTTCAAACTCAATTTTACCGAAACACCTTCCACTATCCAGAAACAACCGTCAATGCCATCTTCCAATGTACTAAACCTCTCGGTTCAAGAAACTGCTTCCATAGTTGCAAAAGATTGGCTCATCAAGAAACCAACGCCGCCGCCGTCAACGTTTTCTACAGAAAGCAACTTGCGTCAGCAATAAATTTGCAAAACGCGACCAATTGCACTTTTAATAATAAATAATATTTTAATCATAAAATCTTTAAAATTATGTTGGTTTTCCTCTCGCTTGTAGAAAAAATATTGTTCCTAACACTTGCGGAAAGTAACTTTTCCGCTCTTGGCTGTTTACCCGAACTCCGCAGCGCGTCGTTCGTGTAACGGCATCCGCGTGCGGAAAAGTATCACTTTCGGTACTTGTTGGGAAAATAACTATTAAATGTAGGTTGTAGTTAAAACTGGAAGGGTATTTTCCCAAAACAACCCACACTAATGCAAAAGAGGTTTAAGTTTTCGATTTCTTCACTTTATTTTCATGACAATAATAAAAATTTGAAACAAGGGCAAAATTTGTAATGGCTAACTTCACCACTTTGATCAAAAAGGTACCCCAAATTTCTCTTTGGTTCAGTTATTGTTAGATATTTATTTTATTGCCTTTAAAGTAATCTCCATTGCAAGCAATGGAGAGCAATTTTCAATATTTTTTATTTAGAAGGATATAAAAAACTCATGTAATTAAAAAAAACATATATTTATAAAAATCACTTGCGCCTAAGTAGGTATAGTTATAAAAGATGCAATCCAATAACAGAATTTTACCGACAGCGTCGTATATCGTTATGAATAAAGTCCGTTTTCCACTTACCTGGGCTTTGGAAGACTTCCTGTCATTTATCTGTACATGTAGTGGGTCCTTTTTCGGAGTTCCATCAGGTGTTGCTGAGTCCGGAACTGAAATAAAATTACCGTCATTATTCGAATTACTCAGTTTGTCTTGGCGACTTTTAGACACCGCTAGGTTTTGGTTCTTCTTCGCCTCGTTGATGGCCGCGTCCAATTTGGCCTGCAGCTCCCTGATAACGTCCTTGCTCTTCTTGTTCTCGTTTTCCAGGACCCCGTTCCTCATATCCAACATCATTTTGTTTCGTTCTAATGACTTCTTTTCTCTCTCGTAGTCTCTTCTTTCCTGCTCGAACTCGTATTTCGCCACTGAGTATTTCTGATTGACGTTTGCGAGCTGTCCGTATAACTTCTCCATCGTTTTCTGTTCCTCCTGCATTTTGACTATCAACGTTTCGTTTTTGACATGTGCCTGGGCTAATTTTTCTTCATATTCTTTGACTTGTTGAGCGAAATCGATCAGTCTCTCGTTCGCCGATGACAGTTCGCGATTTAGGCCGTTGATTGTCTGATCTTTGGATAGGCAGTCTTTTTGCAACGCGTCGATTTGTTGCCTTAGGCCATCGGTTTTGTCAAAAACAAAATGGGCTAACTGGTTTTGATGTTTGGCCTAAAATAGAAAAAAATATATATTACCACTGACAAATTGTTTTTCGCTATTAAGGAATCCTAAACGTCATATAGTCCAGTTACTGAAGACCTGAAAGTACCTAAAGCTGTAAATAAATCTGTACAGCTTTCATTTGTGTCGCAATTCTTAGGTCTTCACGGATGCTTTCGAGCAAGAAAAGTTTATCACGATTCCGACGGGAACCCGCTGAAAATGGCCCCCCAAAGTCCCAAAAATGAGTTTTCCGCGAATATCTGCAAAAATATGCGAATTAAAGAATTTTTGTTCAGACAAAAAATAAAGATCACCTCGAAATCTACAAAAATGGTCTTTACCATTTTTTTCGCAACACCAATATTTTTCGCAAAAACGGTCGTCAATAAATTTATAACATACAGATTTTCTAGAACGCCGGAAACGGCTAAAAATGCAGCTGGACAAATCAATTTTTTATCAAAACGCAAGAAAGATGGTGAAGAAAAGTTTCGGGGATTATTGAACACTTGCTAAGGTCTGATTATAAAAAAGAAATGTTAATAAAAACATTTTTCAAAAATATCAATAAATTAATAAGATACTCTAAAAAAATTGAGAAAAACAAACTTGACAGCTTTTTTTAATATTCTAGAAAAATCAGAATGGACCCAAACTCATATGCAATAATAGGTACGGGTTTTTCCATTCAAAAGAACTTTGAATGTATTCATGAAGTGAATCCATGAATATAGCGGCATTCTAGGGGTAGAGCGGCAGCTGAAATAAGGGGACTTTTGGATCCCGTTATCTCAAAAACTATCGATTTTTCGAAAAATTATAAGGTCCATTTTTGTAGACTACAAGACGATCTTCATCTTTTGTTCAAACAAAAATTCTCCAATTTGCATATTTTGGCAGATATTAGCGGGAAACCCATTTTTTGGGCCTTGGGGAGCCATTTCCAGCCGTTTCCCACCTGTTAATGTTGATAAACTTTTTTTCGTTTGAAAGCATCCCTGAAGATTTAAGATTGCGCCACAAGGGAAAACTGTACAGATTTATTTACAGCTTTGTCCCTTCATTTACTGGACTAATAAAAAAAAGAAAAATGTAAAAATAATTTTGCTATTCTTTATTACAATTTTTATACACTCAGATCCACATAAAAAACGACAACTACATAATGGCTGCAATTTTTGGCTTCCTCACTAACAGCTCATTTAATTTCGATATATTTTGAATTAAAGGTTGATTCTTGTCTATACAAGAAATGTTTATTCATAACTTAATTTAAGCATATAAGGGGTGCAAAATGAGATGAAGTATCGTTTCTGAAATTTGTAATACCCTGTGGGGAGCAGCTATAGTCGAGGCAATGAAGCACTGAACCTCGGAATTTTTTGCACTAAGACGGATCGAAATGCGGTTTCTTGCATTCGCTTCCAAAATTTTTTTGTAAAAAATGTACGTATGTGACCCATACAAACCGCAAATTGCATTGTTGCAGCCAAAAATGCATTCAAAAAATGCATTTTTTGAGACGGCTTTCGGAAGATTGAATAACTTTGTAAATATGAGTCAGAACTGGCCAAAATCGCGTTCTCGGGGGGTTTTCGAGGTCGCTGATCACTATTATCAAATTGACCCATTGCCGACCTGGAGCTCAGGAACGCCCATGAACGTCATCTCCGCTCGCAAAATTTACGCAGGGAAGGAGAGAAACTTGACGCCCGGGGTTTTGGTCGCTGAATCCGAATTTCAAGTCGAAAACGACCCCCATTTTAAAGTTGTAAATTTTTATTTTTAAATTTATTTCCTTATATTTTCCATACTTTTAAAATGTCTTCCTAGTTACGGTGCACCAGGTATTCGGAGGGTCGTTTCCGCCGCGAAATTTGGATTTAGCGCCCCAAAAACCCCCATAACGATTTTCGCTTCGTCATTTTCGATTGTGTGAGGAAAACTCTCGGATATGAGGTCCGAGTCCAGGTTCCGGTCCATCAGGTGTTTAGGGGGTCCTTTTCGACGTGAAATTCGGATTCAGCGCCCCAAAAATACCTCTATAACGATTTTCGGTTCGTCTCTTTCGATTGTGTGAGGAAAACCCTCGGAGATGAGGTCCGCGTCCAGGTTCCGGTGCACCAGGTGTCCGGAAGCGTATTAATTCTATACATTACTCAGGCAACGGCGACGAGTTGCTCTGAATCGCAAATTTTGGGAGTACCAATACGCGTCAAATTTTCGCTTCATGATATACTACGGCCCAGAGCGGCGGTTAAAAAATAAATGCTATGTATGCATGTTTTAATAGTAAAATGTATTGGATTACTATGGCACAAAAACCATCGAACTGTGAAGCATCTAGTAAAAAATGTTTTTTGTCAAGAAATGCATATGTTAGCAATTCAACTATTCAACTCTTGCAGTAGCTGAAAACCAATTCTGAACGAATGAAAACCATTCACCGTCGAACTTTTGCCTTTAGCTTTATTGCCCGAACAATTCACCCAACAACTTACCTTTCTTTAAATATTACTTGAAGATTATCGTTATTAAGATAATAGTTAAAGTCGACCCATTTAAATTTACAATTTAAGAATTTAAAAATAAAGTTTATAAATCGTAAATTACTAGTTTTTCTATATTAAACTATTGTAAACTATTTTTATTTTAATCTTATTCCAATATTGTAAAATGACTATTGATCTATATTAAAAAACTGCTTTCTAAAATAAAAAAAAGTTACTTTTACTTTTTTATTTTTAAAAAAAATATTTTTAATTGGCGTTCAACCGACATCAATTAAAGCGCACTAACCTGGCCTCACGTTGGTTTCAAAAATTCAGGCTGGAAAGCCCGCCAATAATGAAAATCTTAATGGAACAAGCCTCAAGATTTAATGAAGCATATTTTAAGCTTGTTAAATCTCACCAATGTATAGTATTTTATTTTATTCTGTTTTATCTTCATAATTTTTTTGTTTTATCAACTATGCCGTTTTAACTCTTAATGTTGTTTTATTTATATGATTTATTTTCTTTAATTTTAACGATATATTAAGACAAAACTATTTATAAAAGTGTATTTTTGTAATAATTACGAAAATTAAATATTAGAAAAACTCATTTGTAATATTGTATTTCACTAGTTAATTTAGAATTTAAAATATACAACTGTGATACAACCTACATTTGAGAACTCTGGCATTTATTCCTTTTTACTAACTCTGAAATAGCTCCTCGTGATGTAGTACTTATCTGTTAAAACGTTATTATGCTTATCTTTGTTATATAAAGTTATAAGGAGTTAAGTTAAAAGGTATTGTATCAATACAATAATTCATAATAGTTCAGGACATTAAACAAAACAAATTGTCTGAGGGTTTAATGAGCAATAAACCCCATTTAAATACCTTTGTAAGTACCCATCAAAATTTCAACACATTTGCATAGTTTTACAACATCTATCAGCATTTTATTAATATTTTTAACCGCCGCTCTGGCTGATAAAATTAAGTGAAAATTTCGCGTATTCGTTTCACAGGATAATCTATACTGCGCCTAGAGAACCTCTATCGCCGGTGCTCTGGTATGATAGTATTAATAGCGTCCGAAGTTCGCGATGTAACACAAACTCTTTATACTTAAAAAAAAAAAAAAATGTTTACCTTTTGTAACTTTTTTTTAGTTTTTTTAAAAAAATTAATATTTTTAAATGTTGGTAGTTTGATCTAGATCCGCTTAAAAAATTATATCTAGTTTTGATCAAAATTTCATATACTTTAAAAAATCATTAACAATTAATTTTGTGCTTGTATTTTTTGCACACCCAGTATAAAATTTGTCAAACAATAATTTGCCGTCTTGGTATAAAAATTCTAAGGTCCAAAAAAGAAAAATGGGTTACAAATAATCCTAAAATAATTTGATTTTGTTTTCGAAAATATTCACTCAGATTTATATTTTTTTAACCGTATAATTGTTACTTAATTGATTCTAAAGTTTTACGGTCATATTACTATAACAAAACTATAAAAGCACTATATTTCAACGTTATTTCAAAATCCACACAGGCACAAACTTAGCAACAACTACATTTGCAATAAATCATTGTATTTCAAATAGGTCACTTTGGGATTTTTTTTCAATAACAGTTTTTTTGCTGTAGCAAACTGATATTAAATTTGAGTTTATTATTTGTTTACAAATACGGTGCAAGGTTTAAATTCGAACAATCTGCTTTTAACATTTGACATATTCACTAAGATGATCTAAAAACATTTTCTTTCAAATTTAATTATTATTAATTAAGAATTTTTCAATGCGGACTGGTAATAACCAAGCAATGTAAATGATTCAAGGGGTAATACCGAATCACTGTCTTCGTATCGTCCTCTTGGTTCAAAATCAGTATCAAATTCGTGGGGATAATTGTTTCCATTTTCCGAGTGTCTACTTGACATTCCCGACTTGACCGATTCTGGCGCACTCAAAAATCTTACATCCTAAAAAGATTTTCAAAAATATTTAAGAGGAATAATTAAATTCAAGGGCCTTTATGGGGTATTCTTCCTTTGACACTCGGTATGTTAATATAATACACAATAAACTTACCTGTAACTGTGTCCTTAAATCATCCATTTCTTGTTGTAGTTGCGCCAATTCCTCATCTTTAGCTTGTGAGTATTTTTTATGTTCATCTTCCTCCAATTCCATCGCTTTGACAGCTTGGCACAAAAGTTCGTGTTTTTCTTTAACTTCTTTTTGCAGATTTGCTATTTCTACCTAAAAATAAATGTGGAATATTGTCAATAATAAAAATTAAACCAAAGTAATAAATATTATAGTCCAATAGCTGCTAAACGGCTAAAAATGCAGATGGGCAAAACAATTTTTTATCAAAATGCAAGAAAGATGGTGCAGGAAATTTTCTGAAATCATTGAACACTTGTCAAGGTCTCATTATAAAAAAGAAATGTTAATAAAATCCATTTTTTTTTTAAATATCAATAAATTAATGGGATACTGTCAATATACAGGGTGTTACTTAATGGTATGTCATAATTTGAAGGAGGCATTCCTGAATCGATTTTAAGTCGAAAAGTTCATATAAACGTGGGTCCTAAAATGCTTAGTTATTAAGATACAGGGTGTTAAAGTTTTATTTTATTTTCACTTTTTAATACATTTTTCAAAGACGGTTTGAGATATTGAACTGAATTTTGGCACAGGATATTATGGCATAAAAACACACTTTTCAGATGTTCATTTAATTTTTTTTTGCAACCAGTGGCGTAGCTATGACGAATTTTCAAAACAATTTTACAAAAAAAAAATACTACGCCATTGACTTGGGAAAAAAATTATGGTTTTATAATAATTATCAATCAATTATAAACAAAAATCCCTCTTTTCATTTTTGCCGTAAAAAACTTGCCGTTTGGAGAATCGTTAATTAAAAGAATGTCTTATGTACCCAAAATTGCAAACTTGAAAAATTTATTATTGAAATAAATCAAAAAAAAAGTTAGCTTTGCTCGTTGCCAGCGATTGTTGTTTTGTTGTTGTAAACATTATGACACTGACGTTAATTATCATTCTTGATTGTGTTAAACTTTTATTTTCAATTTTAAATACATTTTTCAAATATTTATTTTTAAGCTATTTTCTTACAAACTAGTGAACAAAAAGCATAACAATTAAATACAATACATACATAATTTACAAAAATGTTGGAAATGACCACCTTCTCGCCTCTATGCAGGATTCTGCTCTTCTTCTCATTGAATTACGAACCCTTTCAAAATTCCATGCGTGTTTCGGATAGTTTCACATCCGTCAATAATTCTATTTCTGAGTTCTTCTAATGTCACAATTGGTGTATGATAAACTAATGTTTTTAGGTGTCCCCACAAATAAAAATCTAGGCTGTTCAGGTCAGGCGATCTAGGTGGCCAAAATTGTGGTCCTCCACGGCCTATCCAATGATTTTGGTAGGCTCTATTTAAATGCTCACGAGCCAATATGCTAAAGTGGGCGGGAGCGCCATCATGCATAAACCAAAGTTGTTGCCGTAACTGAAGAGGAACATTTTCAAGAAGCAAAGGCAAATCATTTTGGAGAAAATTACAATAATCCTGTCCGTTAAGGCGTCCTGGTAAAAAAATGGTCCAATTAAATGGTCGGATACGATACCGATCCAAACGTTCAGTGAAAATTGTTCCTGAAAATGTGTCTCTGTAATCGATGAGGGTTTTCCTGGGCCCAGTAATGAGTTGTTATGGAAATTGGTTATTGCATTTCTTGAAAAATTTGCTTCGTCCGTAAACAATATTTTGGCATCAAAATGAGGATTTTCTGTTACTTTTTTGGAGATACCATCTACAAAATTGCGTGACGTGGTTCATAATCTCTAGGAAGCAATGCCTGAACCCTTTGTATGTGAAAAGGATATAACAAAGAATCTCTTAAAATCTCCCATACCGTCTTGTAGCAGATGTTTAATGCCATACTATTTTTCGCGTACTGTGGTTGGATCCTCTTCGACTGCATGCAGGACAGCCTCCTCCACTGCCGGTGTTCTAACTGTACGGGGCCTTCCCTCGGAAATATTAGCTTTAAAACTGCCAGATTCAGTCAGACGACGATGAATGTTTATAAATGTTCGTCTATCTGGGAGAGCGCGATTAGGATACCTTTCTTGATACAAACGCCGCGCCTCCACAGCATTACCATTAGCTAGACCATAAAGGAAATGCGTTTGTGTCATTTCCAAATTAGAATAATTTACCATTTTTTTTTAACTAGCAAAATGCACGTTTTAAGATCGAAGGAGAAATAAATACAAACTGTCAAGAATGATAATTAACGTCAGTGTCATAATGTTTACAACAACAAAACAACAATCGCTGGCAACGAGCAAAGCTAACTTGATTTATTTCAATAATAATTTTTCAAGATGCAATTTGGGTACATAAGACATTTTTAATTAACGATTTCTCCCAAACGGTAAGTTTTACGGCAAAAATGAAAGAGGGATTTTTTGTTTATAATTGATTGATAATTATTATAAAACCATAATTTTTTCCCAAGTCAATGGCGTAGTATTTTTTTTTGTAAAATTGTTTTGAAAATTCGTCATAGCTACGCCACTGGTTGCAAAAAAAATTAAATGAACATCTGAAAAGTGTGTTTTTATGCCATAATATCGTGTGCCAAAATTCAGTTCAATATCTCAAACCGTCTTTGAAAAATGTATTAAAAAGTGAAAATAAAATAAAACTTTAACACCCTGTATCTTAATAACTAAGCATTTTAGGGCCCACGTTTATATGAACTTTTCGACCTAAAATCGATCCAGGAATGCCTCCTCAAATTATGACATACCATTAAGTAACACCCTGTATTGTGAAAAAAAAACTTTGACAGCTTTTTGTAAAATTCTAGAAAAATCAGAATGGACCCAAACTCATATGCAATGATAGGTACGGGTTTTCCCATTCCGATGAACTTTGAATGATTAAAAAATGTACCTTATTGCCCAAGTAATGGAACAATTCGTTCGCCCGCTTATAAGTGAATCCATGAAGATAGCGGCATTCTAGTGGTAGAGCGGCAGCTTTTTTATTTTTTCGAAAAAAGTTATAAGGACCATTTTTGTAAATTACAAGGCGATCTTCATTTTTGTCTAAACAAAAATTCTCCAATTCGCATATTTTGGCAGATATTAGCGGGAAACCCATTTTTCGGGCCTTGAGGGGCCGTTTTTAGGCCTTTCCCACCTGTTAATGTTGATAAACTTTTTTTCGCTCGAAAGCATCCGCGAAGACCTAAGAATTGCGCCACAAGGGAAAAATGTACAGATTTATTTACAGCTTTGTCCTTCATTTACTGGACTATTACTAATATTTTAGTATTTAAAAATGAATTTAATCGAAGTGGCAATTCCTATTGCTCACTGGGAGATGCATGAATAGGAATTGTAGCGGCTAATTTTTTAAAGTAAAGGTCCTATAAAAGTGGAACAAGATTCCAGAACTTAATAGGTACGTTTGTTATACAGAAATAATTTACCCAATTTTTTACTTTTTTGTACACACCTAGTCCTTAAGTACACCAATAAGAGCGCTTACGTAAAAAAAAAGTGTAAAATAGTGTACACTAATTCTAAAAAACAATTTTTTTGTGAGTTTGTTAAAATTTTATTGTCAAATCCCTGATTTTACGAAATTATCTATCATTTTTTAAAAACCATTACCAGTTAAAATTTTTTGACTAATTTTCTTATATAAATATTTCAGAAGCCTCTAATTTCAAAGAAAAAGCAGATATTTTTGACAAATTTGGGATTTTACGATAAAATTTGAACAAATTCACGCAAAAAATAAAAATAGAGGATTTGCTTCTGAAAGTCTAATTTCCTGGGCTTTTTTTCGCAAACTCCAAAATGAAAATTTTCTTTACCAGAGGAGACTTAAGTCCAGAAAATGAAGTTTGAAAAATTGCAAAACCTTGCAATTTTTTCGACCTGCATTGATTTGCATAGAAATTTGACATTAGACCCGTATTACTTTCTTCTTTAAAATTTATATTATGCCGATGAGAGCTTTTTATTTTTGGGGAAAAAAACTACACCTAAATGCTCAAAATAAAGCTACATTTTAAAGCTTAAGATGGATAAAATTTAGTTTGGATTAGTTAAATAATAATTGTTTTATGCTTTGGAACACAATTTCAGACTATTTCAACCCTTAAAATAAACCCTTGTTAAAGCCTAATGTAAAAAAAAATATTAACCCTTAAAAAATATTAATTTATCACGGTGATTTAATTTAAAAATGATGTTGCTTAAAATATGTACAAATTTCATTTTGCAATTTTTCAACCCTTAGAAGTCAACCATTATTGTGGCTTAATTAAAAAAAAAAGTAATTTTAAATTGGTGAAACTCTTAGGATCTTATGATAATACATAAATAAAGAGAATTGCAGAAGGACAACGATCAATTTTAAGGGCATTAATTAGGGGTTGTTTTCACTAATTTTTTGTAGAAAAAAGGACCTACCTTATTTTTACCATAATTCGCTCAATTTCTACGCTACAGACTTGTTTTTTTAAGGAAGGTCTTTTTAAATACTTTAAAAAAGATTGTATAAGTTTTCCCCGAAAAATGCACAGTTTGACTTTGTCTTTCAAATTTAGCATTTGACGAATAAAAGCTATCCATTAACAAGCCGTGGCTCGGTCTGTATTTTCTTTTTTTTTTTTAGGAACAACAATTTTGCTCTTAACTTAACAGTTTTTTTAATGAAAAAAATATTTTTAGAGTTATTCGCGAAAAACCCATTAAAAAGGTTGATTCTTTCGTCAAAAAACTGTTACTTTCAATTGCGAAAAACTTGAAAATATACATTTAACGAAAAATATGTATAAAACATTTTTCACTTAAAATTAGTTTTTTCATTAAACACTGCAGTCAAAATAAAATAATTTTTTTTAACTCCGAGATGGGGTGGCAACCACCCCAGGAAAAGCACTCCTCGGCATGATATATTTTAATCCTTGGGCTATTTCCTACCTACTGTTAAAATTTCAAGTAAATCGATGTAGGTCGAAAGTATTGCTGGCCAAAGTGCTTTATTTCCTAACAAACAATATATACATATACCTACCTACATGTCTATAAATTGTATATTTTTAGACATTATTTTAAAATAAAAATTTCTTATTTAACTATTAAAAAAAATCTTAAATGGAATTGAAAGGTATTGGGCGCGTTATATTTTTTAAAACTTGCCAAGTAGGAATATAAATGAAATGACTAAAGCTATTCTAAGCAAACCGTTTTTTGTTGTATATTATTTTAAAACTTTGACTCTGTAGCCTATAGGTACCCAAACTGCACCTGTTTGAAAAAAATTTTACAAATAAAATTTATAATAATAATACATATTATGTATCTTGCTTATATATTGTATAAGTCTGAGTATCTTTACCTTTTTAGTTAAATGTTTAGGAGTACCCCAGTAAACCTAGTATACGATTTGAGAAACAGTTTGAATTAATTATATTCAAAACACTTTGTACTTGTAGTTTGTCGCCCCTGTATGTATGTATAGGAGTTAATTTACTTTTTTAAAATTTAAAATTTTTAAAATGCATTTTATTTATATTTTATTTTTATTTATCTGTATGTTGGTATAGAAATCTGATATACCCACCTATTTACTTATTACAGAAAAATGTGTTGCTTAATATTTAATTTTAGCATTTCGAATCTTTATTTTATTTTTTTTGAAAAAAGTCAGAGAAAGACCAGTTGCCAGAGGTCCAAAGGCCTTCTTAAAAACTAATCCCATTGGTTCCGAATGATGTTCAAAATAGCTGGGAAATGATTTTTATTTCGTTACGAAGTTGAGAACAAGACTGTTTCTTTTCCAAGAAAGTAGAACTTAAAGTTAATTCTTTTTATAATGAAAATTATATTTTGTTATTTAACAGATTTTTAAAAAGCTTTAGCAAGATTTTTTTAATAAACGTTAAGATTTTTTACCTGTTGTTTTTTTGTAGTTGTCAGGGAAAACCCGTTATAATTATAATAGACTTTTCAACACAGCGAAAAACCTTACAAAAATTGTATACCCATATTAATGTAGCTAAACGTAATAATGGATTTTATCATTTTTAAAAGTAACGATATATTTTTCATTTACAATCTTAATGAAAGTAACGTTGTTAGGTCAACAGTGGGTTTAGGTCATATACAACATTATTTTACTAAAATTGACTGAATACGGAAAAAAATCCGGTCACGTTAAAAAAGAATGTGTTCAGTTATTGGTGCAGCAGCTTCTCTTAAATAATATTAGTAACAAATTCCAGGTAGCAGGGGATCTTAAAAACCGTAAGAGATGAGGTTTGGGTTATTAAGGAAAGTTGCGCATTTACTTGCCCTACAAAATGCCGTTTAAAATGTGGAATTTTCCGAATAGTTCCAGAGATATACGAAAAAAATTTCAAAATTGATCTTTTCACCTTATTTATTAACCGATTTTAAAATTAATAAACACTTACATAGTTACTTTATTTCACTAAATATTAGTGTTTTTTTTTTTTTATTATTCAACGTTTATTTATGAGACCATCATCAACTTTTTTTTCTTTTGGACGCCAAAATTCGATTTTTTTTTTTTGTTTTGAGTTTTTGAATGACCCATTCAACGATGTACCACACTTGCATATCAGATTTGTGGTTCGGTACTTAGCCCAAGAAGTAATGAGAGGAAAGAGATCCCATATGGCGTACACAAGAAAAAATAAAGTTAATGATGGTCGTCAGAAAACGAAACGTTGAATGGCAAATCCAAAAACACTAATATTTAGCGGAAATAAAGTGGTTGTGAATGTGTTATTAATTTTAAAATCGGTTAATAAATAGGGTTAAAAAAATACAATACATTTTTCAAAATTTGGTTTTTTTCCGTATATCTTGGAACTATTTGGAAATCTGACACATTTTAAACGTTTGTAAATGCACAACTTGGTTTAAATTTTAACCGACTTCGTATTCCATGGTTTCCAAGATCCCCATAGATACACTCGAATTTGTTATACCCTGTGCCCTGTACATATTTTAGTTCTAAAAATGTCAGCATATTAAACCGAACATGTTAAAATGATTAAATTAAATAGTTAATATTTTCATTTTAATATTACAATATCATTAAATAAAACAAAACCTACTTATACCAAAGATTTGCTATAAAAAAAACCAAAATTTAAATTTTTAAATTTTTAATATCATATTCTTAGAAATACAAATTGTAGGCTCAGATTTAAAGTACGATATTTTATTTTTTAGGGCGTAATTTTGCTTTGAGAAGTTGTGTTTTATTTTAAACATACTAACATTTCCGAATTAACTTTTCAGATTCGGTAGAATCTTCAATATAACCAAATCATATATTTATTTCTAAAGAAACTTTGACATATGCTGAGCTACTGATATCTTCATTCTAAATCTTTATAGTAAAATTTGATTCAATTGCATGCATAAAAATAAATTTTCATATGTTAAAAATAACGATGTATATTTAATTTAAATAAATTTAAATGAAGATTTTAAATTCTCAAATTAAAACAATATAGTCTTGGGGATATACAAAGCTAAGATAACCTTAAACTAATATTATTATGATTAAATTTAGTATATTCTTTTTTCCGTGTAGACTAAATAAGATATGGTATATAACTGGTGTAGGTCTCATGTCTTACTTTTTAGATAAAAAATATTTGAAAATCCTAAATCCGCAACTGGATAATTTGGGAACATACAAAATGGGTTAAATGCAAAAAAATCATCCTACCTGTAACTCTACATTTTTCTTAACAATATTGTCCCTATCTAAAGTAAAATTGGTCCCCATTTTCTCCTCTAAAAAGTATATCCTGAGTTTGAGGTTAAAATTTTCCTTTTTGAGGTTGGTAAGTTGTTCTTCGAACTCCTTAACCGTTCTGCCCCGCATTGGTCCTGATGGCGAACGTCCCATCGGATCTGAAAGTAAATAACAATAATGATAAAAGTAAATAACAATAATAATAAAAGGGAATTTTACAATAAAGTAATAACCATAGGAAAATTACTATTATGAAGAAAATGGACTAACAAAGACTATGCTAGTGTAAACAATTAAGTTCACTTTAATTCTTGATTGTACAGGGTGTCTGAAAAATATAATATATCGCTTAAAAGATTTCTTGGCTACAACTAATACGAAGATGTTATATAAACAAAGCTCCAAAATAGCTCCATTTTAAATACAGGATGTGAAAGAAAAATGTTCATTATTTTTAAAAATATAAATAAAAACATTTCAGAAATATTTTTTTAATATCAATTTTTTACTTTCCTTATGTAAATTGTTCCGATGAGCAAAAGTAATCTTTATAATAAATGATTTTCAAAAACAATTTTTGTAATATTTCTTTGGATAACTTTTGTTAACACTTTCCCAACCTAATATTGAATTATTCGAATGAGTTTTTATTAAAGCATAATACATTGTTTCTAATTGATTGGTATTAATTATAGTTGTTAAAAATTTAAATTTAGGTAATAGTACTCCTATTTTTTAAACAATATATTCAATTTGTAAATTTGATTTTAAATTAGTTTCAATTATTACTTTCAAATATTTTATGTTTTTTGCCTCATAAATATTTAAATCTAAGTTTTCTTAAAATTTATTATTAATACATTTTTATCAAATCATGATTTATATATTATGGTCATGTAAGTTACTAATATTTTTAAGTATGATATTGGAATGTTTTTTTTTAATTTCAGGGAATAAATTATATTTTAAATTATATATATATATATATATATATATATATTATTATATATATATATATATATATATATATATATATATATATATATATATATATATATATATATATATATATATATATATATATATATATATATATATATATATATATATATATATATATATATATATATATATATATATATATATATATATATATATATATATATATATATATATATATATATATATATATATATATATATATATATATATATATATATATATATATATATATATATATATATATATATATATATATATATATATAAATATTTAAAAAAGGTGTTGAAGAAAAAACTTTTTATTTTTATTTCATCAAAAAGCTACTCTTGGTAAAAAAATTTGTACTTATAAAGTAAGATTGGGATAAAACATTTAACAATTTTTGAGTGTTAGAAAATTGAAAAAACTTAAAATGGTACAAGGGTAAAGTGCATTTATTGGAGATAAGTTACTAGGAAAAGTTGATAAAAAGGTAGTCTCTAATACCAAGTTTCGAAAAAATTGCCTACTTTTATTTTTTGTGATTAAATTTTTTTAATTAAATTTTTAATATCAATTTATTATCAAATTTTTTGTTAAGTAAGCATTTAGAGCTGACGATACTGCCTAATGAATTATAAAAGCGAAATGTCAATAAAACTTGTCACATCAACGCCTATGTACAAAATTTAAAATTAGGTAATTGATAATGAAATTTTAATCACAAATAATTAAAAGTGGGCCGATTTTTTTTAAAAATTTATTAGAGACTACCTTTTTTAGGTTTGAAAACTTTTTCCAGTAACTTATTTTCTATCTTTGCAAATAATTCCTTTACTCTTGTACCATTTTGTTTTTTCAATTTTTCAACATATAAAATTTGTTAAATGTTTCTATCCCAATCTTACTCTAAAAGTAGCAAAAAATTTTTATCCCAGGTAACTTTTTTCGAAAAATTTTAAAAAAAAAGTTTTTCTATTCAACACCTTTTCCGTGGAAAACCAGTACGTCCACGGAAACGGTGTTGAATAGTAAAATCTTCTTTATTTTTAATTTTATCAAAAAGCTACTCTTGAAAAAAAAAATTTTGCTACTTTTTAGAGTAAGATTGGGATAAAAACATTTAACAAATTTTATAGGGTATTCGAAAATTGAAAAAACTTTAAATGGTTAAAGCAATGCATTTATTTGAGAAGAAGGAAATAAGTTACTAGGAAAAGTTGTTTAAGAGTAATAGATAGTTCCTAATATCAATTTTCAAAAAATCGGACTACTTTTATTAATTTGTGATAAAATTTTTTTAAAATTATTAATTAATTAAATTTACAACTCATTATTGTATGGTAGGGTTGATAGTGACAAGCTTTATTGACACTTCGCTTTTATAATTCATTATCCGCAGAACGTCAGCTTAAATGCCTACTTAACAGCAAAAAATTTAATAAAATTGGTATTAAAAATTTAATTTGATATTAAAATAAATTTAATCACAAATAAAAAAAAGTAGACCGATTTTTTCGAAAATTGGTATTAAAGACTACCTTTGATTTTAACAACTTTTCCTAGTAACTTATTTCCATATCTTCTCAAAAATGCCTTTACTTTGTACCATTTTAAGTATTTCCAATTTTCAACACCGCTTAAAATATGTTAAATGTTTTTATTAAGGTAGGTTTTTTCGATAAAATTAAAATAAAAAGTTTTTTCTTTCAACACCTTTTCCTGGACATACTTTATATTATATATATATATATATATATATATATATATATATATATATATATATATATATATATATATATATATATATATATTATTATTAGATTAATAGCCAAATAATTATTTGGTTTTTAAATATTAATTGTTGGTTCAAGGTATGGCAATTTATAAATACATTAATAATTTTATTTTAAAGTCTTTTTAAAGGTATTGTGGGGGTGGGGTGGGAACCCGCTGAAAATGCCCCCCCAGTCCCAAAAATGAGTTTCCCGGGAAATCTGCAAAAATATGCGAATAGGGTATTTTCACTCAATTGATATTGATAATGTTGTGTGTAAAAATTAAAAGTAGAAACACAATTAAGCAAAACCTGCTAAATAACACGAAAAAATACAAACCCCTTACTTTTCTATTTAAGTTTAATTATCATTGTAATTTAAATAGCCCACCACTCCCTAACCAATCAAATTCAACATGGATGCCAAATTGTTTAGGAACTATCGATATCGACAATCATATCGATTTTAACGAAATGCTAAAATGCGAAATGCTTTTTAGACTTTACACTAAAACACAGCCAGACTACCTAAATAGTTTCAATTGGAATAAAACATAAAAACTTACATCAAAATGGTTTTCACAACAATAATAGGCATGTCCTTTGGGCATTTTCTCAATACCTACAGCAGCACACCAGGCTTTTCTCCTATCGTCTTGTTTTGGAAGAGAAAAGAATATTTTTGAAGATCCAAAACTCGGCCGGCTTCTGGTCTCGCAAATAATAACAATACACTTTTTTTCATTTTGAATAAAATAACGGAAATTTACTCGTAAAAAGGGTTTATATCAAGGAAAGTTTGGCGATAATAATAACTATAGTAATAAATTGGAATATTTGGAAAGAACACATTTACAAATTAGAAATTATTAATAAATATTAGAGGTTACAGGTTATACAGGTTGACATTGACAATATGACAATTGCCAGGAAACGCCAACTTTGTAGATGTTGCGCATATCGATATTTGATGACAGGCGTATCGAATAACAAAAAGCTGACAACAAAGCAGAAATTCCACCAATAGAAAATTTAGGGCCGTGACGTCACGGGCCTACAAAATTCAAACTTAAAATTGATTTTTATGGCGATTCCGGAGGCCAAAAAAATCGGGAAAAAAATATTTTTGGCCTTTGTTTTCATGTGGCTTTGCAATAAGCTAATAAAAAAAAATCATGAAAAACGCCTATTAGAGAATTTGTGTTCAGACAAAAAATAAAGATCACCTCGAGATCTACAGAATGGTCCTTACCATTTTTTTCGCAACACCAATGTTTTTCGCAAAAACGGCCGTCGAAAAATCAATAACATTTCACACTGAATAGATGTGGCTAAACGGCTAAAAAATGCAGTTGGGCAAAACAATTTTTATCAAAACGCAAGAAAGATGATAAAGGAAATTTTCTGGGATCATTGAACACTTGCTAAGGTCTCATTATAAAAAAGAAATGTTAAGAACAAACCATTTTCTTCAAAAAATATCAATAAGTTAATGAGATACTTTAAAAATATTGTGAAAAAAAAACTATGACCATTTTTTTAATATTCTAGAAAAATCAGAATGGACCCAAACTCATATGCAATGATAGGTACGGGATTTCCCATTCCGAAGAACTTACTTGAATGATTACAAAATGTACATTATTCCCCAAGTAATGAAACAATTCGTCCGCCCGCTTATAAGTGATTTCATGAAGATAGTGGCATTTTAGCGGTAGAGAGGAGACTTTTGGGTCCCGTTATCTCGAAAACTATCGATTTTTCGAAAGAAATTATAAGGACCATTTTTGTAGATTACAAGGCGATCTTCATTTTTTGTCAAAACAAAAAGTCTCCAATTCGCCATATTCGCAGACATTAGCGGGGACCCCATTTTCCGGGCCTTGAGGGGCCATTTTTAGCCATTTCCCACCTGTTGATAAACTTTTTCGCTCGAAAGCATCCCCGAATACCTAAAAATTGCGCCACAAGAATAAACTGTACAGATTTATTTACAGCTTTGTGCCTTCATTTACTGGACTATAATAAATTCTGGAAATTATAATTTTTCTTAAATGAGTCGTATTTTGGTTTTAGGCAACCGACCTGAAAAATGTTTTAATTGTTGTTATTTGAACAACACGTTTATAAATAGACCCAATGTTTGTTTTCTGTATATTTAGTGGCCTATATATTATAATTGGGTATAAATTCAAAATTATGCATTAGTAAGGGGTTATTAATGAATAATTTTACACAGTAATAATTCTCATAAATAAAGATTCACCAAAAAATGGTATTTTTATTACGGTGATAAAAATAAATTGATCACTGATAAATATAAATTAAATAAAGTATCTTTTTTTTTTTACAAAACACTTGTGTTTTCTGTAACATCAATGTATTTACAAACAGTTATTATTTTGGTCTTTTTTGGTCAATAAGGAATATTTTCGGAAAAAATATAGGATTACACGAATAAATATTTCTTACAACTGTCGATTTCCTCAAAATCTCCAACCGAGCTGTTTTTAGAACTGGGGCAAAATGAAGGAGGAGAGGGACCATCGCCGTCCCTAATGCCGGATTGGCTGGATTCTCCGACGTTGTTTTTTAAAATCGCCATGATATATTCGTTCGCCATTTCGGTAATAAAGGTCTAATTATGATTTATTGTCTTGAGTTTAAGTCTGATTTTCCATTTACACTAAAAATTGTATTGTTTGAGCTAGAAAGAGTAAGAGCCTGAACAAGCAACTCAGAGTAGTGCGTAAAGCCATTTTAAAGCGGGTTAAGACATCACTGTTATATTCTTGAAATCCGTATACACTGCTCAAAAAAATTAACCTAACACCTCTTAGTCAATTTGTAACTTTTAAGGCGTTAATTACATTTAGATTAAGCTTACATATTTCAAAAGACACATATTTTCTCACAATAAATCAAAGAATGTGTCATTTGATTAATGATTTATTCCTAAGAAAAATCTTACACATTAATAGAAAGACCAAAAATAAAATCTTAAATATTATATTACTTTTTTGTTATTCGTCCTATCAAAAATATTTATATAACTGTTTATATGGACAATTTAGCAAGCTGTATTTTTTCTTCCATAATTTTTTTTTTTATATCTTGTTTCTGAGATAATAAAGATTATTTTAAAATTTATAACGTCAATATCTCAAAAACTATAAAAGCTACAAGACATTTTATGTGACATAAATTATGTATGTTTACAAGACTTTTAATTTAAGGTATATAAACCTTTTTATTTAAAAACACCAATACACGTTTATTAAAAAGTTAATTTCTTTTGAGCAGTGTATAAAATCCCGCAAGGTACATGTACATGACATTTTTATTACCCTATTTTTTTTTTCTTAAAATAGTAATAAAAAGAACTTAAAATTGTAAAAAGGCTAAATATAGGTAATTATTTTCAGTATTTAAATAAAAAAAATAAATGCAGTTAATGTAAACTTAGTGATGAGCGAGACCGGTCTTGGTCTTGCGGTCTTGGTCTTGGTCTTGCAGCAAGACCAAGACCGAGACCAAGACCAAGACCGCCTTTTCGCTTGCAAGACCAAGACCAAGACCGGGGTATGCAAGACCAAGACCAAGACCAAGACCGAGAAGTGCAAGACTACGCAAGACCAAGACCGACCTGCAAGACTCTTGCACTTTTCCAATTTTTTTTAATATTATAAAATTTAATTTTTATATTCCATATACAGTGGTATTTCATACAGACATGACAAAAAAGTGTCAAGAACTGCTAAAAATGGCGATTATTATTTAATAAGTAACAAGTTTCTTTAATTAAATAATAGTTAAATTGTTCACTTTTTTTATACAGTTTTCTAACAACGATAACTAGTAAATTCAATAACATGTTTCAAAATTAATAAGATTGTGACTCAATAGTCCGACAAAGCTATATATTTTCGAAACCATTCACGACACAGAAAAAATATGGGTATAGTTGGATCATTTTTAAAATGAAAATTCGGTGCCCTTTTAAAAAAAAAAAAAAAACATAAAAAGTTGCAAAAAGGTTTAATTTTTATTGTCGGTCGCTTTTGCTTTTTATATGGTCTATTATTAGTCACGCGCGGGAAGCGGCACATTATAAAAAGCAAAGGCAACCGCAGTACAAACCAAATCTTTTTTGCTACTTTTTATGTTTTTTTTTCTTTTCAAAGGGCACCGAATTTTACACACAAAAGTTATAGAAGCTGAAAATTACTTTTATATTCCTAATGTTTTTTTTAAATTAGCTATCTAGTGATGTCACTTACAGGCTGGATAAAAAATTTCCACAATACAGAAAAACATTATTCTTGTTCCACACTAAGAAGTGGCTTCTTAAAACTAAGATATAATTGTAAAAGAGATGGATTGATAAAAAATATTATTTTTATGTCATATAGAAATATTTTTTATATAAATAAATTTTAAATATTAGTTTCGGCTTAGACGGAAAATAGTATTTAAAAACCATCTACGTTAATATTGTTCCTATATGAGAGTTGAACAATTTACAGTATAATATACAGGGGGTTATTTTTTAAATAAATTAATTGAAAAAAATTTTTAGTTTTAGGTTAAAAGCTAAAAATAAGATATTTTTTTAATTACAGTGGATTTTTCAAAAAAAATTAAAATAGAAAATAGTTTCACATTTTACGCCCTTCTATAATTTTTGATTGTTCAGTTTTTCACCATCATGAACGGTTTCGGAAATATCGAACTTTGTCACACTATTGAGCCACCTTGTCTATGCAGAATGTTTATAAAGTATTTGTGCCAACTTTGTACGGAAAATGTTAACTTATTTAAAGAAAAAAGTTTATATCAACAAAAAAGATTCCTAAATAACTTTTTTTTGAAGCAGAAACCAATTTTTACATATTGAAATTATTTTCACGGAAATTTCACATCTTGATATTAAAAGTTTTTTTTCTGCTCACTCAGTATACAGATTTGTTTTTATTTTATATGGTTCTTTAAAGAAAATTTAAATAATTCTTTTCATTAAAATATTTCTATGTGCCCCCAAATGTATAAAAGCAGGTTGTGACTTAATTGAACTTAAAATAAAGGGCTATAAATAAATAAACCCCTACATTAAAAATATGCTTTTTAATCAAATAATTCAAATGTACGTGTAAGCTTAAAATGGGTATATTTTAATATTTTAATGCAAAAAATATAGTCGCCATTTTTATTTATTTTTAAGTATTAAGAAATATATTTTATTCAAGATTACTTACTTTAAATTATTACTACCAAAAAAACAAGACCAGCAAGACTCTTGCAGCAAGACCAAGACCAAGACCAAGACCGGGTGGTGCAAGACCAAGACCAAGAACAAGACCTTCCTTTGGCTTGCAAGACCAAGACCAAGACCAGGCTTGCAAGACCAAGACCAAGACTAGCCCGGTCTTGGTCTTGGTCTTGCTTTGCTCATCACTATGTAAACTCCATTTTACACAATTAAAATTTAAAAAATAAGCGCTTTTCAATTGTTTTTCAAGTTGTACCACGGCCTAAAAATCCCTAGATAGTCTTGTTGACTTTTTAAAAGTAAAAATGTTTTTTGGCGGTGTTTTTTGTTAAAAATAACGAGACTAAAGAAACGTAAAAATAAATGTTTTCTAATAAATAATAAATGTTTTACCATAAAATCATTCAGTTTGGCTGTGACCAGTTTCAAGAAGAAGCAATTTTAGAAACGTGTGCGTTTATGAGGTTAGGTCCGAGAAGGGTGTTATAACTTAAAAACTAAAAGTGTCCGACAAAATTTGACTTTAGATTCGTAATCAGCGCCCCAAAAACCTAGGTATACTAAATTTCAATAAAATCGGCCGTGGGCCCGATAAGTAAAAAATAACCAAACTTAAAACCAATGATTTACTTGACATTGTACCGGGTGTCCAGATAAAAAAGGACGCCGGCTGTATCTCAGGAAATGTTTATCGCACAGCGTTGAAGAAAAATATTTTTAGTAAAAGTGATCAAGAGAAATAGCTGGAAATTATTTTCAAGTTTCTGAAATGGCCGCTAGGGGGCGTAACTGCCATCTTGAATCTAAAAAAGTAATGTTTCAGTGAATTTTTCTTTATATACCTAACAAAAAAATACCTAATTTTTAAAGTCGAGGATAATTTGAACCTTTTTTGTTTGATAATTTTTGCTGTATCTCTAAAAATAAAGTGGTGGGGGTATTTAAAGATTTCCGTAAAAAACAGTCTGTATCTTCAAAACGGCTAAGCCGATTTTAACAAGCTTAGGTTAGTTGACAAGAGCTTTTCTTGGGCTATAAATATTATAATATTTGAAGTTTTGTTAGTTTCAGATGTCGCCGCTAGAGGGCTTTTTCGATATTCCGACAGAAATGGAATTTGCAAAGAAATTTGGTATAATTTATTTTTCATGAAAAATAGCAAATTAAAAGCCTGAAATCTGAATCCTAAATTTAGATTTTATATAATTTTCAAAACTATAAAACCTACAAAAAATTTTATACGATATCAATTATGTATTTTACGAAACTTTAATTTAGCTTATATAATTTCCAGGCAATAATTTACGAGTTATAATAAAATCGAATTCAGGTATACCTACAATCCGAAACATTGATTTATTGATTATTTATTATTCGTAAATTATAACATTAAGGCGAAAAGATTATACATATAACCTAAATTGGTTCCTTAAAAATAGATAATTAATGTCACATAAAATTTCTTGTAGCTTCTATAGTTTTTGAGATATTGACGTATAACATTTTCTTTGGCCTAAATTTTAGGTTAGGAACAAGATATCGAGATATGGTTTTCGCGAGCTTGTTTAAGCATCATTAAGCTACTTCTTTATAAAAAAAAATCCAATGCATTTAATTTTTTTGAAAAAATTAACCATTTCTGTCGGAATTTCGAAAAAAGCCCTCTAGCGGAGACTAACAAAACTTCAAATATTATAACATTTATAGCCCAAGAGTAGCTCTTTTTAACTAGCCCAAGTTTGTTAAAATCGGCCTAGCCGTTTCGAAGATACAGGGTGTTTTTTACGGAAACTTTAAATACCCCCACCACTTTATTTTAAGAGATACAGCAAAAATTGTCAAACACAAAAAGTTAAAATACTCCTCGACTTCAAAAATCAGGTATTTTTTTGTTAGGTTAATGTAGCAAAAATCACAGAAACATCACTTTTTTTAGATTTAAGATTGCAGTTACGACCCTTAGCGGCCATTTCACAAACTTGAAAATAATTTCCAGCTATTTTAGACCGAGCGCTCGCGGCAGAAAGAAGAGACCGATTTTTTACATCACAGTATTTCAGAACAATTTTTTACAGTGTAAAAGTTATTTAAATATAAACTTAACAGTTCACAATATTAAATAAAACAAATGGCAGCCTAATACGATGTATACATATAACTGCAAAACTATTTTTCATTTGCAAAAAAAAAGTAATAACTTTTAACGATTTTTTACAGTCTGCCATTGTATCCCAACAATGTTTAGTTAGTAAATAAACAAACTATTGAATGGCAGACGATTTATAATGGTACATCTAGCGTTAATTGAAACTTTGAATATTATAAAATCGCGCGGTAGGCAGGTAACGTAAGATTGATAGGGTCAGGTGAAGTCAGGTGCACTACGATGTTCTTTGCATGCATCATGATGCACATAACCCTACCTGACTCCGGTCAGTCTTTCATCATCTGACCATGGCGTCCTAACGCCACTTGACCCCGGTCAATCCCGGCTTTTTCTTGTAATTAAAATTTACGCATAATGGTTTTAGAATAAAACACTAAGTTTTTCTGAGTAATTACAATTCACGCACATTACGTAATTAGGATTCTGGAAGTTTATTTCTTAACATTAATTTTTTTCAAAATTAATTTTTAACAAATTATTTTTATATAACATCTAAAAACGAAGTAACTGTTTTGTGTGTAAAATATTCATAAATTTACACACAAAAAGCTTCAAGTTTATCCAATAATTCTGCAAATATTCCCCCACACATTTGATGTAAAAAACGTATAATAATAATAAAAATGTAATTTTTTAAGAAAAAAAATTAATTTAATTAATATTTATAAACATACCTAAATATATATTTAAATTTATTTGAAAAGTATTTTAAAGATTATTAAATTAAAAAAGAAAGGTATGGGGTTGAATCGAACCAGGAACTTCCGGGTTGGAAGTCTCGAACTACTTACTTACAAATAGCTTTATTTAGGACTAACTTATTTACAAAAGATCTTATAGCTACATTTTACATATATACAAGGTATATACATTATAAAAGGAACATTTCTGAGTGCCTTGTTCAGGCTTTAGAAATTGAAACAACGGCCAAAGATCTGGGCGCGCGCAGTTGTTCGCCCTGGGTGGAAGTCTCGAACGCTACCGCTGAGCCACATGGCTATATAATATAATATATTGTATAATCCGACCTTGATCGCGTCGACTTGGGGCAGGTTTCTGCTGTCTGCTTTTCCATGGTAAAAGTTCTTGACAGAATTTCTAAACTATTGCAAATAAGTCACACAAAAACAATGAATAATATAGGAAAATCTTATTAAAACAGATTCGAAAGCTAATATATCACAAGTAAGCGCAAGTAGGCAAACAAGCAGGTGATGTCGTTATAAACTCGACCAATCAGGAGCGTTTTGTGTTATGTGACAAACGTTTAAAAAATACATTTTTATGTACGGATTTTTAAATAAATAAATTATTATTTTGTGTTACAAAAACTAATTTATTATAATACTAAAAAAATAAATATTATTGTTTTGTGTTACAAAAACTAATTTATTATAATACTGACACTAGTACCTTTACAAATCATCTGATATTCAATAGTTTGTTTATTTATTACCTAAATATTGTTTGAAAACAATGGCAGACTGTAAAAAATTGTTAACCATTATAAGTTTTTTTTGCAAGTTTAACTGCGTCTGCCTACACTTTTAACTTCGTGAATTACGGCGGTTTGCACCACTGTGGTTTAAGCAGTTTTAAGCCCTTCTTAACCTAAGTTGCATTGAGACGGTGTCAAATATTATGACAATAGTCACATTCAAAACGTCCCTTAGTTAAGAAAACAGAAAACCACAACGGTGCAATTGGCCATTAGTATGCTAATAATTTAATATGAAATATTTATTGTAAAAGTTATTATTTATTCAATGGGCAGACTGTAAAAAATTGTTCTGAAATACTGTGAAAAATTTGTTAATTAACTTTTATGCATCAATTTTTAAATATCGAGAAACAGTCTGCCTTGTGAAAATTCGCCAATCTCATGCACACATTAGTCTAAATTGTGCTTGGCAGACTGTAAAAAAGTGTTTTTAGTTACACGATTTTTTTGCGAACTAGCATTAGTATGCTTTACTCTTGTACTCGAGAAAACCGTCTGCTTGCAACTTTTTTGTGGATTTGGCAATCTAGCCTTATGCTTTAACAATTGGCAGACTGTAAAAAGTTGATTTAAGAATCTTCTTTTTTTTCCTAAATAAAGTTAATGTTTATATATGAAGTAACACGTTGCGGAACTTAATAGGTGCATCTATCTATAGCTTGTGGCTATAAATATCACCCGTATTAAAGGCAGCCTGTAAAAAATCGGTCTCCTTTTTATGCCGCGAGCGCTCGGTCTATTTCTCTTGACCACTTTTACTAAAAATATTTTTCCCCAACGCTGTTCGATAAACATTTTCTAAGATACAGCCGACGTCCTTTCTTATTCACTCATCATCACTCGGTACAAGCAGCCCCAAATGGTTTACTATATCATTACCAAGTTTTCTATTTTAAATTTATTATTATTGAGTAGAAGCTGCTTTTTTGTTCTAATAAATAGAAATAACAATTAATTGGGTCACCGAATATACAACTTAGTCGCTCCTTAGCATTGTTTCGTGTGCAATTGGCCAGAAAAAATCTATACATAATGAAACGTACGGCATATACATAATAAAATAAGTAAATTATACGTTACTACTCTGGGTTGCTACATAGAAATAGGCATTGAAGTATACTTGGGGTCGTGTTCTCTTTAACATATGGTCAATTTTCGGTCATTAATACTTCTCACAAAAAGGCACAGGTAATTTTTAGTGGTTTTTTAAACTTACGAACTTGGATGAGTGACATGTGTCAAAATTTTGACAACTAGCATAATTCGAAGAGGTATTTAAAGCAAAAGTATATAACAACCTGGAAGGTGAAAAAATTAAAAATATATAAACTTTTTATAGGTATACTGGCATAATTTGTGATCCATATGGGTAAATTTATTACCCATTTTTTTTTTAAAAATCTCTGTAATTTTTAAAACTTACAAAACACTGACTAAAGTTTGAATAAATATTACCGTATATGGAGTAGGTGTAAATTAACAATTACAGCATAAGAGAAAATTACATTTATTCTTAAATTTTAAGCAAAAAGTATTTGAAAAACTTGGTCAGAATAAAAAGTTATGTCATAATTTAAAAGCAGAACTTCTTATTCACATTTGCAACAGGATGTATCTCTCTTATACATTCCTTTACAGTACCTCTGGAGAGTCCTCAAACTTTCCACTTTGTTTGCTTTTTTATTCCAAAAGAGAATGACCTCAAATGGCACAAGCACATTACATCCATAGCCTCGGCAGCTTCAAAAAAGCTTGGATTCCTTTTTCGAGCCAGAAAGTATTTCTCTTCTTCCAGTCTGTATACTCTGTATGTATTCCAAATAATCCAAAAAAGAGCTGTTCGTCCTATTAATGATCCCACGCTCACAAATCATTCAAATCATTTATTCATGTTACTACACATACAGTGCTTACACACGTCAGTCTTTTTTCTATGTTAACATGTACTTTTATACATATATAAAAACTCAATGTAATTATGATACATAATCTAACATCACAATACATCTAAAAATAGATTACCTAAATTTCAGTACACTAAAGTTTAAAATGTTAAGAATATTAAAATATGATTACAAATATTAAAATGGAATTAACAACATTAAAATAGGATTAGAAATATTATTAAAAGGGC